>CABHPQ010175841.1:0-39304 GCA_902168405.1 Peromyscus aztecus | reverse complement strand
CCCCTTGCACACACACTCCCCCATCCCATCCCCTTGCATGCTTCCCTGAACCATCTGAATGCTTCTGGATTGTTCCCTGTGGGTTGCCCCCTTCTGGGTGCTTTGACAGCCTCTGTGAGGAAAAGTGGACCACTGCACATGGGCGGTAATGGTGAGGCAGACGACAGACAGACAGATGCATAATGATCAGAGACATAAAACTCAATTTTAGCTGCAGGAATGTGAAGCCCTGGCACTGGGCTGGGAAGAGGTGTCTGAGTCAAGACTGTCAGAGAGTTGAGCTCAGGTCTGAAGGCAGGCCAGAGCCACAAGTGCAAAGGCCCTGCGGCAGGTGAACCTCGTGTTTAGGAGGAACAGGGGAACCCTCTGTCCACCACCTCCTGCACGTTTCTCCCTAGAGACACCTTGCTCTCTGCCCATCCCATTCCTCCAGTCTTCCTAGCCCAGCTCAAATGCTTCCTGCAGGAGCCTCTTCCCTGAGAAAACAGTAGTCTGCACTGGCGGGCATTCCTGGGTCTCATTCCAGGCTGCTGTGATACAGGCTAAGTATCTATGTTCTACCTTGTACCTACGGTGGACGTCCTTACAGGTAGAACCGTTTGCTCCAGGCTGGACTCAGAGGCCAGGGGTCCCAGAGGTCCCAGGCTTAAATCAAGAGCTGAGCCGCTTAGTGGTGGGACTGTCTGTGATCGCACACCCCCCTTCCCCCCATCTCTGTACCTTAGCCTACTCACTGGTAACGTGCGAGGGAGGGCTCTGTGTGGCTGCCCAGCTCCTGACTGGGCTGTGAGATGAGAGGCTTTTCAGAGCACTTGGAATGGAGAAAAGTGGGAAAGGGAGTAAGGCCCAGGGCTCAAAGGGACCTGGGCTCAGTTGGACTCAAGTTTCTCAGAGCTGAGGCCCTCAATAAGCATCAGATGCCACTCCCAGGCTCTCCCTCAGGAGGCCTGGATGCAGACCAGGAGCCTGTGTTCCGAAAATCTCCTGTCTGGTCCTGGCAGTGCACAGTTTAGTGGGGGAAACCAAGACCCAGTGAGGAAGTGACTTCATGGGTGCAACAGAAGACTCAGTCTCTGGTTTTTGCCCAGGAACAGCAGGGCCCACTCTCTGAAGGCAAGCACATCTCCCACCCCCTTGGTGCTGGCCTTGGCTGTGGACTTGCTGTGACTGCTGAGGTGTGCCATGTGGCTCCTGCCACACGCCCACCCTTCACCTGGAGAGAAATGAGCCTGAGAGGGTGCTGAGTCACAGAAGAGCCTGGAGAGAGAGCCTACACCATGGATGCCTGCTCAGCACAGTAGTGACCCACAGGGTCCCAAGTGAGAGAGAACACAAATGCTACTCTTGTCTACTGAGCCCTGAGGTGGTTTTGTTACACAGCACCACTGCAGTAATAGCTGACCATTACACTAAGGACATACGCAAACAAATGCCAAAGCTAGGACGGAAAACCAGGTCCTCCTGTGTATGTGTGCCTTCATGTGAGGGCATGTGTGGAGGCCAGAAGCTAACCTTGGGTCATTTGTCAGGTACTGTCCACCTGAGACAGGTCTCTCATTGGTCTGGACTTGCTGTCCAGTGAACTCCGGGGATCCTCCTGTCTCTACCTCCCTAGCACTGGGATTAGAAGCCTGTACCACTGCACTTAGTTTTTATGTCAGTTCTGGAGACTGGACTCAGGTCCTTGTGCCTACACAGTTAGCACTTTACCTACTGAGTCATTTCCCTAGCCCCTCCTTTGATTTTCAATCCTGAGGGCTCCCCCGGCCCCTCCCCTCCACGCCCTCCCCTGCACCCCCTTCTCTGAGCATGTCCAGTTTCAGACAGGAGAGACCCTTCTCAGCAGCCCAGGCCCCACCCTTTGCAGCTAAGCACCGAGGCTCTTAGCAACAGCTCTCCCCTTAGTCTGGGCACCCAGTAGGTGCTGGGGAGGCCCCCGGAGCCCCTGAAGAGCTCTAGACATTTCCTTTCTGCCTTCTTCCAGTGGAAAAGCATTGCTCCTTCCCATTGCTGTTGCCAGGGCTCCAGCTGAGTTTTCTCAAGATGGAGAGACTCACCACTGAGTCCCATGGGCTGTTGGGTATCTTGGCCAACAGCTGTAGCTTCTGAGGTTCTATATGGTGTTGTGCCACTCTGGACCCCAATCTAAAGATAGCTCTATGTTCTTATAGTAGTTTACTGTTCCAAACGACTAGATTTGGGGGTACATTTGTTACTTAGCATTATCATCTCAGTAGCTGACTAATACACCCCCCCTCACACTTTCAGCCAGTTACATCTCACGGTCCCATGAGAAGTTATATTCCATCTCAGACACAAAAACAGTCAGTAGAGCCACATTTATAGTCAAATATAGGTCTTTTCCATCCCCCAGGGCTGGACACACACATGCTCACAAAAACACACGCAAATAAGTTACAGAGTCCCAGGCATATATCTTTAAAACATAGTTATCAAAACACATGGAATGGCAGGGCCACATGTTCAGACACAGAACATCAGACCCACAGTCATACTCTAGCACTGGAGTCCCTTAGCTCCAGTCACTCCTCCTGGCTTTAGACCTGACCTCTCCGACTGTCATCAGGGTGCCTAGGGATGCAGTGGGTCTCCTTTCTTCCTTGAGGTCCCCTCCATCTCTGTCCTGGGCTCCCTTAGTTCTGCAAACTACAGGTGCAACAGCCCACCTCCTCCAGGAAGCCTTCCTGGCTTGCCCTGAACCTCTGCCTCCAGGATCCCTGTGATTTCCCATGAAAGGTAAGCTGAGGAGTGGCTTCCTTCTCCCCTGTAGCCTGTAGCTCTGTGGGGAAGAATTCATTATTCAGCAAAAGTTGCTGAGTGAATACACCAGTGTGAATACACACACTGCCTACTCGCCGGTGCCATAATCACCTTGGTTGTTCCATGGAGCCCACAGTGTGGGGTGTTCCTGGGAAGCACCGCTTAGACTTGTTAATTGGTGGGGGGGGGGGCAGCTGAAGGGGGATCAGGGGCTGTTGCTAGGACTGTGTTGCTTGGCACCTTTTCACCTGAAGGGAAGCAGGGTGGACCATGGAAGAGTACCACAGAGCCACAAAGACTATTGTCAAAGAGGAATTTTGGGAGAGACACTTCTAGGAGCAAACCCGTCCTGGGGTTAGGCTAGAGGGGGCTAAGTGTGCCTTAGGAAACACCAGTGGAAACTGCTGGAAGTCCCTCAGAGGCCACAGAGATGACATCTCACTTTCAGTAAACGCATGAGGCCACCCAACCAGGCCAGCCACTCCCACCTATCTGGATCGCATCACCATGTTCTGGGGCTCCTCTCTCTTTCCTGACTCATCTTGGGCCGAGCAGGGAGACATTCAGATCCTCGAGAGTCCCGTGGATCGGACGCCCACGGTCTGCATCACTCACCTCTTCTTCGAGAGGGAAACCTTCTTGCATCCCTTAAGCCACCACATGCCAGGTCTTCTTGTAACCCGTGCACCACAAAAGGCAGCCGCTATTGTACACCCCAAAGCAGAGGGTCACTTTGTCCCCTTGGGAGTGTTGAACCACAGGCAAAACTTTTTTTTTTTTTTTAAAGTGTCAGGAAGCAAATCTATGTCCTACACATACTAGGCAAGTGCTCTACCACTGAGCTACACCCCCAGCCCTAGCTGTTGATTTTTGGAGACAGGATCTTGCTATGTAGCACAGGCTAGCCTCAAATTCACAATCCCCCTGCTTCAGCCTCCTCAGTGCTAGGATGATGGATGGACACTACCATCTTAGCGCATGAACAGTCTCTGAAGAGAAAATGCCTCAGTTATCTCCTTAAGACCGGCAGGGCACTGCATAGCACAGGATGACAGTCCCCTCCCCTTGTACCCACGGGGCTCACCTGCTTGGTTGGTGGTGATGTTCACAGAGGCGAACTGGGGTGAGAAGGGGCTCTGGTCGGTGACACCATTTACAGCCTGGATCTCGAAGGTGTACTGCGTGTGTGCCAGCAGGTCACTGATGTAGATGCGTGGCTCGGTCAGGCCCAGCTGGCGGGGTGCATACTGCACGTTGTCCCCACAGCGGGTGCAGGCGCCCCGGCCGGAGCCGCAGCTCTTGCAGATGATGTTGTAGACCAGATCCTCACGGCCCCCTGAGTCTCGGGGTGGGGTCCACTCCAGCATGAGGGACGTCTCGTTGACGCTAGAGATCACAGCCTGGGGCGCAGAGGGGATGGCTACGGAGGGACAAGAGGGTCAGTGGAGGCGGTGGGTACTGTCTCCATCCATGCCCACTGCCTCCCCCAGCCCTGGCCCCCTAGAAGGCTTCCTCCAAGTCTTTCCATTGACCCAGAGAGGCTTCTAGAATAGGTTATCCTGCTGAGAATCAGCACCTGCTTTCCTCGAGGCTCCAGCCTCTTCAGTATTTGTTCCTGAAGATCGTGCTTTCATGTTTGGGATGATACCTACAGGCTATCACTTTCTCTCCCTCCCATCCTTCCTCCCTTCCTGTGTGTTGCGTACGTGCTTCGGTGAGTAGAGGTCAGAGGACGACTTTGTGGAGTTGCTTCTACCCTTCCATCTCTATGCGAGTTCGGCTGATTGAATTCAGGTCATCGTGCTTTCGGGGCAAGCCCCTTCACTCATGGAGCCCCCTTGCTGGCTTTCCCTTTCTAACTGTTTACTGAGGGTGGTAATTTGTGTATCTGAAAGATTACACTTCCCAGCCTTTGTGATTGCATACCGGCCACTGACCAAGGGCAGAAGTTGTTGAGTAGTGTATCTTATGTGTGTGGATGTGTGCATGCATGTGAGTGTGTGGATGTGTGCATGCATAGGAGTGTATGTGTGCAGACATGTAAGTATGTGTATGTGTGTATGCATGTGACTGTGGGTGTGCGTGTGACTGTATATGTGTTGCATGCATATGAGTACATGGACGTGTGTGCCCATGTGGAGGTCAGAGCGAGAGCATCAAATATGTTCCTTCCTCTGCCATTCTCTGCCTTGCTCTGAGGCAGGGTCTCCCACTGACCTGGAAGCTCACTATTCCACTAGGCTGCCTGGCCAGCTAGATCCTGGGATCAGCCATTCTCCACCCCGAGTGCCTGCCTTTTACATGGGTGCAAGGGATTTGAACACAGGTCCTCATGCTTGCAGAGCAAGTGCCCTTACCCACTGAGCCGTCACCCCAGTCTCCCTAGAGTTAAAACGGAGATAGATGGCTACGTCAAGTCTTTTTCTCCTTTCTGCTGCCGTGTGTGTGTGTGTGTGTGTGTGTGTGTGTGTGTGTGTGTGTGTGTGTGTGACTCCTGGAGCTTCAGCAGCCACTTTAGAAGTGACCTTAGGGGGGAAAGCCAGATGCCTCAGAGGCCATCATAAATTCACCTTTCTGAGACCTTCAAGTCCCTTTCACATGACAGAATAGGCCTGTGCGGTCTAAGCCACTGGGGTCAGCTCTGTGTCTGTCACCCCTGGCTGATGCAGGGGATAGAACACTGCTGTTTTCAAAGAGAACTTTGACCTCTGACCTGAGGTTCAGGCTGCAGCTGCAGCCTCTGTTGAAAGTGTCAACTGACTCTTCTGCCAAGCCTCCTCCTATCCTCCTGTGAATCAAGACCTTGACTTTACCCTCCATGTGACTGAGGGGAAGGGGGTGGAGGCCAGATGCCAATGTGTAGTGCCAACCCAGGACCGGCTTTCCGTTCCTTTGCCAGGCACTCGGCTGCTGCTCTGAGCCTTCCTGTGAGTGGACTGGGGAGGGGGTGGGGTGGGAGAGAACGTACTTGTACAAGGCATGTCTAAGGGGTCCAGGTCAGCTCTGTAGTAACCGTTGCGGCACACACAGTTGGTGGCGCCCTCGGAGGTGGTCCGGCTGTTGATGGGACAGTGGGTGCAGGCTTCATCCCCCTGGTTGGCCTTGAAGGTTCCTGATGGACAACCTGGGAGAGAACACAGGGAGGGTCACCAAAGAGGCCAGGTGAGATGAACAGAGGATGCGGCATGAGGAGGGACCCCTGCCGTGATCCTGGGGACCGGGCTCCTGAAGTTCCGGGGTCTCAGGTCCAGCTTGTCAGTCTGGCTCTGGCCCAGGGTTTCCAGAGAAAACCTGTTGTGTCTGAAGTTGCCTGTGGATTCAGCACCCTCAGCAATCTCCCCTCGCTGTCCTGGCCCACCGGTGCCTCAGCCTGGAGGGGCTTGGCAGAGTCTACATTCTTAACCTGGTTAGCTGCTAACTAGCCTGTAACTAGGTAATAGGGCTCTAGATCATAGACATGATTTTGTTACAGACGGAGTCCTGGGCAGTCAGACAGCATTGCGTGTGACTTGGTACGCGCTGAGGATACTGTTGGAGTCACAGAGACCTGAGTCTGAGCGCCTTGTGTTGCTCTAGGTGAGAGGTTTCACCACTCTATGATGCAGGTTCTATATCTGTAAAAGTACCATCCTAAGGTGAGCATTCTGCACATGCACATATGATGCCCGACACAAGCCCATGCCAGGCTAGGCAGTATGTAGAGTTTGGCCAACGTGTTGAAATAAAAGGCGTTTGCGGTACCAGGTTCAGCCTGAGGGGGCAGTGTCCACACTCACGCCGAAGTGGTGTAGTCTGCTCTTGGTGAGCAAGCAGCCTTGCAGCCAGGGCATGCATGGGTTAGGTTCTAGTGCTGGCAGCCACAGGAGTGAGGGTGGATTCAAATCCACCCACCCGTTCCTGCTGCCCCGGGAAGGGAATCCAAAGGTTACTGGTTGGGCCCTGTCTAAGTGAGGGGGTGAATGAGAAAGAACTTCAGAGGAAAAACTCCCTGGGATGAAATGCTGCTAGTTCACCTACAGGCCAGGGGTCCTCATCTGGAAGACATCTATTCCATGCCTGGGTGCTGTGTGACTTTTTAGCAAGTGACTGCACCTCTCTGAACATCCATTTCTTGTATAGGGACAGCTAACATAAATTGTCCTACTTCGTCTTTCTAGCCCTGGGTGTTGCATTTTTCAAGTCCTAAGTCTTAGCAATTCATCTGCCGCCAGCTGAGCCTCCAGGTCAGAGATCCCGCCTTTCCTGGGGCTTGAAACAAAACCTGAATTCCAAGGGCTTTACCCGCCTGCCATAATGACCCATGTACAGGGTTTCCTGGCCATTTTCTCAACTGCCCCAGAACCGAAGCCACACCTTAATGACCGTTGCTTGACCTCTGCCTAGCCTATGAGCGGGTATTCAGTAAGTGCTATATAAATGCTTCCTGCTTCAGTGGAAAGAGAACTTTAGAGACTAAGGAGCTGGGATGGCAGTGAACACGGTTTAGGAAGCAGGCTGCCTGGCGAATCCCATATCCACCTGGGTGTGCAGCATGACCAGTGACCGAACCAGCTCAGGTGCGTCCATGAAACAGGGCAACAGCACTCAGTGCCTCGGCGAACACTCGGCTGGCTCACTTCCGTACAAAGGGGCTGCAGCAATCTTGGCACAGACACAATGACCTCGTTCAAAATCAAGCTGCTGAGTGACCTTGGATGAGTGAATTGACCTCTTTGAGCCAAAGTGTCCTTACTGGTGAAAAGATTTCCTGCCACACCGTGTGCCTATGAAGGTACAGGGACAGAGCACCTGGTACGGGGCGGGTAAGGGGTTGTGCTCAGTACCAAGCTCAGAATAACTCCTACAGACATTGGAACACAGCTCCTCTCAGGCCTGTCTCTCCTGCTTGCTTCTAGGATATAGGTTTGCATCGGTGGTCACCCTGGCTCTGTGGGGACACAAGGGGTTAGACGGGACTTCATCACAAACAGCCAGGTTTCAGGACAGCACCAAAGAGGGCCCCGCGGCACCAACATGCATACAGCAGCAGCTCTGAGTCCCCTGGAGAGTTAGCTCTGTCCTAAGAATCTGGCCATTCCCATCTCGGGAAGCTTACCGAGGCCGAGCTGACAGTCACCCTGCCTCTCTCGCATCCAGGCAGGGGAACTGAAGCGTGAGAGGGGAAGGCACTGTCCCAGGATGGGGCTTTGGCAGCAGAGCTGGGGTCAGCCCCAGGCTGTCTGGCTGCAGAGGCCTCCTCTGTTCCCTCCCCCACCTTAGAGTCCAGAGTGACTTCCTTTTTCATCCACAGTCCCCACGTGTTAGTGGAGAGTGGGTAGATCAGCAATTGCTACCACTCTGGGCACCGTCTGGGCACCCCTGCAGCTCTGGCTTTGTGGACTCGACACCTTCTCATTCACCAGTCCTCGCTGCTGTGGACCAAAATAGGGCTACCATCTCGGCATGACCCAGGGATCCTGGGGTGTGCAGCCATACCGGTCACAGACTGGCACCAGCCCAGGGCTAGCCTCTCAGAGTTTGTGTCCTTCTCTGCACAGGGGACCCCGGGGGCTTGTGGGAGGGTCTAGAACTATCCTAAAGATATCAGAGGATTTGGCCCCAAGCTTGGACTCCTCCTGGCTCTCTCATCGGAGCGTGTACAGCGCTCAGTGCCTGCTCCATCTGCTGGCCAGTTCCCGGCTGCTTGGCAGGTGGCTGCTCTCTCCCCTCTGTGCCATGCCAGCCCTTCCATCTGGACCACCTCCCCAGCTGCTGTGCTGGGCTACTGTGTCCCAGGCCAGCCTGACCCTTGCCGGTTCCCCAATCACCTCCCCACCAACCACCCTCAGTCCCCGAACCTTCCTCAAATCTACTCCTCTTCAGCCTGGGAGGTCACTTCACTCTCCACCCAGTGACTAGAAGCACCCCCTTCCCTGGCTGCACCCCCTCCCCTCTCATCCCCTGCAGCCACTCAATTACCAGGTCTTCCCTCCACAGCAGGGTCCCACGCCTGCCTCTTCTTGGCCAGCTCCCACCCCTGCAGGCATCTAGAAAGTTCTTCCCACCCACTCCTTGGCCTCGCAGGACCATCTGGCCTCCTCCTGCCCAACCGCCTCAGCCAGCTCTCTAAAATACAAGTTCTTCCATGTGACTGAAAGAGAAGCAGCGGCAGACAATGGAATATTATTTGGCTGCAAAAAGGAACGAAGCCTGGGTACGGGCTCCCGCCGGGGAACCTTGAAAACATTGTGCTCTCTCAAAGAAGCCAGCCACAAAAGTACGATTCCATTTATAGGAAATAGGCGCAGGAGAGCCGCATCTGAAGAGACAGGAAGTCGATGTGTGGCTGCCAAGGGCAGGGGACAGGGGAGAATGGGAAATAACCGCTAATGGGTAACAGGCTCACTTTGGGGGCAAGGAGAATATCCTGAAATTGATGTGGCGGCGTTTGCATGGCCCCGTGAGTGCACTAAAACCCCTGGATGGGCCCCTCTGAGCAGGTGAATTCCGAGGCATGTGCTGAATGCGTCCCTGTGCAGACGCTGTCCCAAGTACCACCTCAGGGAGCCAAGATCTTCAGGGTCCCGTAGACTTCGTGCTGTCTTCATGCTTCTGCCCATCTCTCCTGCCTTGATGCCCACCCTGTGTCCCTCCACACTCCCTCACCTGTGGTGCTCTTGCCACCTGGACTGCCCTCCCTTGGTCACTGAGCCCCTGGTACCTACTCCAGGAAGTCTCCCTGAGCGCCTGCCTCCCATGTGCCTGGCTGGGTTGTTTACCCGGGAGGCTTCGCCAGTCGCCGAGATGGATGAACGGAGCAGTGGGAAGAACAGCAGCTCAAGGCTTCTGTTGGCATTTGGGGAAACTGAGGCCCAGAGAGAAGTAGACAGACAAGGCTCTTGAGACTCCTATTCCCACTTCTCCCCTGGTCCCCAAGAGAGGTCTGGGCTGGCTCCCGAACCCTAACCCTTGGTTTTCACATGCAGGGGCTCAGGAAGACGAGGCCTGAGTGCAGAGCAAACATCTGAACCTGAACAGAGCCTACCTAGCGCCCACTGCCCAGGGGCCTCCCTGTCCAACCTTTGTCCCTGCCAGACCTCCAGTCAATGCTGGACAGCAGCTCAGCAGCTAAATGCTGTTTAACTCAGAATAGACGAGGCCCAAGGAGTCAGCTCCACGTGTCTCCCGGCTACTTCCTACCACCCCAGCCTCCACAGGGCTCCAGGCCTGTGGCTCCACAAGCAGGTTTCACTGTACCCTCTGCCTGGTGCTGGGTCTAATTACCCAAAGGTTACCCACCGCCTTAGAAGGGCCCGCTAGACGACTGTTGAAGTGCCAAGCCATGCTGGCCTCTGCCTTGGGCTCTCTTTCCCTTTAGTGACCTTCAGCTTGTGCCAGCACTAGCAAGCAGCCCGGGGGCTTGCAGGTCCACATGTGTGTCACCCCTGGCCCATGCTGGAGATGCTACAAAAGCTCCCAACCCCAGTGGGACCCCAAGGGGAGTTGTTGATTGAATGGAGAAATGCATAAATGCATCCTCATCGGGACAGAGAAGCGGGGATGGGGATGGGGGTGGGTGGGGATGGGATATCGGGTCATCGGCATCTTCATGACCCATCAGACCACTTCAGTGTGCAGACGGACTCAAGCTTGCCACTTCTCTCTCTGTTTTCTGGGCCTGTCTGCCACGGTGACCAGTTCTTAAATTCAAAGGCCTGAGTCCCCAAATTCCCAAGTCTGAGGCCAGCCAGGAGGGCTCACAGTCCCACTGGACATTTGTTTTTGTTTTTCCTGTAGTCCAGACTTTGAACTCACTGTGTAGCTGGAGATGACCTTGAACTTCTTAATCCTGTACCCACCCCCTGAGCGACAGGATTATAGGCAGGTGCCACCACACCTGATTTATTCGATGCTAGGGATCAAACCTGGGGCTTAGTGCATGCCAGGCAAACACTCTACCAACCAATCCACATCTCCACCCCTGACCCCATCAGACATTTTAGCTCTGCAGGCCACTTCTCATCCAATCACAGGTACTTTGGTAGCCTGCCTGAAGAGCCTGCTCTTTTCTCCTCAGGGCATCTCTCTGTACTTCCTTCCCCCATCTCTGCCTAGCAGCCAGCACAGACCTGTTCTGCCCCCAGTGACGGTTGCTAAACCAACCAGCTGGTTAGCAAGTGAGAAGCCGGATTCACGTTTGTGTTCCTGTACTGTGTGTGCTTCCCCGAGAGCCAACTCTAGGTGACTGGCCTGAGACCAGGGCCACTGCGCTATCAGAGAAGCGCACAGCTGTCTCTTATAAGCTCCCTCGTACAAACCAGGGCCAGTCCCACTGGATGAGGTGACATGGTCTCCTGGCTGGTGAGTGGTGGATGGGGTAGGGCTGAGCAGCATCTCACACACAGCAGGTGTGCACGTGGATCCCATAGGAGGATGAGCAGCTCCCAGATGTCAGATGGGATGTGATACACAAAGTCCCTGAACTCAGGGCCCTGTTCTTTGTGACTCTGGGGACTCAAAGCCTCCAGCAAGCTCTAACAACAGAACTGCCACTGTCCAGAACCTTCTAGGGGCCGAGCCAGTGCTCAGCCCTGCGTGGCCTGAATTCTCTCACGTGAGTCATGTCATTGCACACCAGTGTTGGTAAAGTCACCATTTGGATTTTAGAGAAAAGGAAACTGGGGGCCGGCGAGATAGCTTGGTGGGTGAGCCACCAAGGGGCAACCTGAGTGTGATTCCTGAGACCCCCATGAGAAGGATAGAAGCAATCCTAACAGGTTGTTCTCTGACCTCCCCACATGTGCACCCCTGGCAGGAACACACCAACACACACACACACACACACACACACACACACACACACACGCTTAAAAAAGAAAAGAAAACCGAGGTTCAAAGGGGTGGCTGGCCCCTTTAAGGTCACACAGCTAGAAGATCAGAAACGGCGGGGCTGGGGTTAGAACTCTAGTTTGAGTAATTCTGAATCCTTGTACTCAAATACCACCGGTTAGGGAAATGATCACAAGGTCAAGTGTCGAGTGCCAGGGTTGGAGACCATCTTACTGAGGACAGTCACCCAGCAGGACAGATGCAGAGCTTTGCCCTCCAGCCCGGGACATCAGTCTAGGCAGTCTGCTCCTGCCTTCTGCAGATGCCCAGAGTGCTTAGCCAGGCGAGCGGATGGCAGCCAGCCGGAGACGGGAAGGGGATTGCAAGGAAACAGATTTTCTCCCTGCCTGCCCCCTGGGCTCCGGGGATAGGTGATAATTGACCAAGTAAGGCCCAAGCCGATCAAGGCAGGGCTCCATCTGGGCCTGGCATGGTGGGTCTGCTAATTGGCACCAAGTGATCCTTGGTAGCTGGCCTGCCACTCTGTCCCCTTCTTCAGGGGGATGCTGGTTTAGTCCCAAAGATGACTGATGCCATTTGGAGTCAACTGCTTAGTCAGGCCTGATGTGCTGGTGGGTTGTGGGGGGATGCTTAGAGTTTTTTCATTCTGGGAGTACTCTGGACAGAGGCTCTGGGTGACACTGTAAAAGGTCTCCCCTCCCCCTACATCCTACCTGTCGCTCCCCTCCCTGAGCAGAGCTCTGATGAGTCGGAGTGGGCATGGACTGTCGAGTTGATGCTGGTCTGGTCCTACCCCTCATTAACTGTGTGACCTCAGGCAAATGACCTGACCTCTCTGAGCCTTAGTTTCGTGAGAGTGCAGTGAGGATAATGATCATATGGTGCTTGAATGTGTTGGTAAAATTAAATGAGTCAGGGCTGGAGAGATGGCTCAGAGGTTAAGAGCACTGGCTGTTCTTCCAGAGGTCCTGAGTTCAATTCCCAGCAACCGCATGATGGCTCACAACCATCTGTAATGAGATCTGGTGCCCTCTTCCAGCCTGCAGGGATACATGCAGGCAGAACATTGTATGCATAACAAATATTTTTAAAAAATTAAATGAGTTAGTAGTACAGGTCTTGGAATGGAGCTGGCCCTGTGCTAAGTACAAAGCAGTGCTTGCTGCCGTCACTGAGGTAGAACCACCCTTGCTGGAAATAGTCAGGCTCAGAGGTGTTTTAGATTGCAGACTGTAGAATATTTGCATAAACGCAATAAGCTCTTGAGACCCAAGTCTGAACATGAATTCATTCATGTTCACACACACCTTACATACATCACCTGAAGGGCATTCAATACAGTGCTCTAAATAATTTCGTGCCGAGAAAAGTTTCTTAAAACAGTGTTTCTGGTTGTGGCATCAGATTCAGGGTCGATGACCACCTGTTTGCACACACTGGCCGGCCACTCATTGCCTGCTACGTCAAGCATGGAGACACAGAGCAGCAGACACAGCCCCTGTCCTTAGACGTTCAGACTGGGGTACAGACATCTATCTAAGCCACAACACTGAGACAAAAGAGCCAGACTCAGGACATCAGACTGGGGTGCTCCACGCCTTCCTTTGGCCAGCTTCTCTACCTGACTTGGTAGAAGAAAACGGGGGTAGATTCTGGGGTCTGCAAAGCAGCGGCTCCCCTGACTGACTGTCTTGGAAAGTTCCGGGTTCCAGGTGGGGAAAGGAACGTGCCTAGGTAAGAGTTCTGAGAACAGAGTCTGGTGGCGGATGATCTTCAGGAGCCAGGCCACTTCTTTAGTGGTGTGCCTGGCAAGCACACCCCTCTGGCCCTCTGGCTGTTAGACTCTGGCTGCAGACAACACGAGGCTCTGTCTTTTCCCTCTGTGCTGTGAGAAAGCTGATCTCCACACTGCCAGGGTCTGGTGCTGTGCCTGTGTCAGGGAGGGGCTGGTGGAGAGTCCCTGTGGCTGAGCTGAGCAGAAGGGCTCCAGTCAGCCTTGGGCATCGGGTCTTTTGTACTCTACTGTTTCCTGCTTTTACCACCCAGATTAACTAGCAGTCAGTCTCCTGGGCCACGTCAGGCAGGATGCCCAGTTGGGTCCTCCAACACTATTGTGAAGCCACACTGAAGCTCTCGGCAGGTGGAGAGACAGTTGTTGTGACATCCTTGGGGGCCCAGCCATACCTGGGAGCTGGGCAGGAACTTCTCCAGTCACACTGTCCTGTACACAAGGAGGTGACATGCACACTTTATTCCTTTGCAAAACTGGGGTTTAAACCCAGAGGCCTGCACACACTAGGCAAACAAGCACTCTACCACTGATCTACATCCCTGGTCTTATTTTTTCTTTTTCTTTGAAGACTCACTCTATAGCCAGAGAATTTATAATCCTCCTGCCACAACCTCCTAAGTAACTGGGATTACAGGTCTAGACCACCAGGCCTGGCTATCAGTGTCCCCATTTTAGAAGTGAGGTACTGAGGAAAGGAAGTGTCCTGTGGAACATCACATGTAGCCAAGGGCCTGAGAGGTGAGTATAGCCCTGGAAAGTAGAGCTTATGCTTAAGGCTAACTAGCTTACCCCTGGCAATTGGCTCACTGAAAATCCCACCTTCTTGCCCTGCCCAGCCTCTTAAGGGAAGCCCTTGAGCCACCTGGCACAGCATCAGAACTCTGTAACGGCTCCCTAAGTGACTGGCCCCAAGTCTGATGGCTCACGTCACCTGTAGTGCTGTTCCCTGATCTTCTGTGGTGGCATGCAGGGACAGAGTTCACACAGTGTTTGAGAAAGCTAGACATGGGATCCCGGAGCATGCAGAGGTGACTGGCGACATTTGTCAGCTCAGTCGCTCCAGTTCCCCGGACCCTGTGTCAGGCCCCCCAGTTCCTGACAGCCTGCCTCCCTTCAAGGTATCCCAGCTCCCCACCAAGAGGCCAGAGCTCCTACCCACCCAGCAGGCAGCCCCATTCCTCCAATTTCCTCTCAATTAATCAAGCTCTGAACTTTTTAATTATCTGCCTGCAGGGTGACTCCCTGCACTGAAGCAATTAAGGACATTTCTAAGGGCCGTGTGGTTGTGGTTGCTGCAGGCTCTGGAGCAGAGGCTGACCAGGCCCTCATGGAGGAGGGAGGCGTGGACAGGAGGACTGAACAACACCCCCAGCCCCTGGGCGGCAGGGTTATGGGAGGGGGCAGAGCTGGAGCTATGCCAGGGATCTGGGACTATACTAGCCATCAGGATGGCTCTTGTGGCCGTTCTGTGCCTTTCCTCTGTAATGAGACTGATCTGTATCCTAGCAGCTCCCGGGTGGTGGTGCAGGGCAGGGCTTAGGATGCCACTGCATCTTCACCTTGGCCCTCAGAGTGAGAGAGATGTCCACAGATGAGGAAGCCGAGGCTGGACATCTGGCTAATCTGTGCCGCAGCTGGACTGGAAGGCAGCTCTAACCCTGCATCTACTTCCTTCCATAGTCTTTCCATTGTGGGCCGGGGGTGTGGGAAAGCGCCCAGGAGCATCAGGGAAGTGGATGCCCTGGAAGAGGTGTCCTTCAAGCTAGAGGTCTGCTTACATGGAAGCTGCTGGTGGGAGAGGCCTTTGCAGGCCGAGGGCTCAGCCGTGCAGAGGCATGGAGGTGGGAAACGGCGTGGTGCGTGCCGGGAACTCGGAATAGTGCAGAGTTGCTGAAGCATGAAGTTCAAGGCCCTTGGGAGGCAGGTGATGCTGGAGAGGCAGGAGGGGGTCTAGGGAAATCAAATTCACAGAGCTTTTAGGATCTGCTGTCTAAGTACCTACCTTGTTTTATGACTATGGGCTCTATCTACCACACAGTCAGGGCTAGGAACTTACCTAAGACCACATAGTAAGTTACTGTGGAGGAAAAGAGAGACAGAGGAGGCACAGGACCGTGCTGGCAGCCTCCTGACAACGCTTCTGGCTTTTGTCCTTGTCCTCTTCCCACTCTGCTTTTAGGAGCTGCTGGCAGCTCTCCATGCCGTGGTAGGGGTGGGGGTGGGTGGGGGAAGGCGTGGGGCTGTAGGTGGGAGTAAGGGTGGGATTATGGGTGGGGGTAAGGGTGAGGTTGTAGGTAGGGGGAGGTATGAGGTTGTGGGTAGGGGTAGGTGTAGGGCTATAGAGGGGCGTAGGGGTGGGGCTATGTGGGGTATGGGTGAGGTTGCGGGGAGGTGGGGTGCCTGCTGTGGAGGGTATAAAGAGCCCAAAGAACAGGAAACAGTTCAGGAGGCTCTGCTCAAGAACCTCCCAAACTCCCACCTAGTTTGGAGTATAAAAAAAAAAAAAATCAGTAACCCAGAAGGTCCCCTCTTCCTCAATGGACTCACTTCCCACAGCATTCCTCTAGCCTCAGGGCCTTTGCACATGCTGATCTGCCTGCCTGGTTCCAGCCCTTCTTCTCCTATCACTGAGTTAATGCCATACACTGCCTACATCCTTCTGAGGAAAGGAAGAATTGGGTGTCCCCTCACCCCACCCCACCCCCGCCCGGAGACTCCGTATGACAAGCCTCTCCAGACTGGCGCCGCCCAGTGCTGGAACTCACTGGCTACTGGAATGTTAGTGTTAAATAATAATCATCATGTGCCCAAGGGGAAGCCAGATGCATCCAGAAAGCTTGACACATCTGGCAGGGCCAGCCCCAAGCCCCCAGGCACATCTGGCTGCTATATTGACATGTGGTGGAATAGGTCATGGAGATGGGGCCCGGTGTCCCAGGCCTGGTGTCAGACTGCACAAGCTGTCCATGTCTTCTGCGTGGCTCACCACACCTCAGTGGCCACACTGAGATCCAGACCCTGGGGTCACCAGATTCCAAAGTCCCTACATCACTCCATTGGCTCTGTCACCCCTGCTGTGGTTGGGGGGGTCCTAAGGAGGCTCCCTCCCCTCTCCAGCTGGAGGGCTCTCTCTGGGTCACCTCCTGAAGTAGGTCTCTCCGCTATTGGATCCAGAAATCTGGTCCTGGCCCCACCTGAGGGAGCCCTGGGCTGGGGCCAGCCTCCCTCCTACCCCTGCCCCAAGAAAACCAGGCTCATTAATAAAGGACACAATTAGCTGTCAGCAGAGAACATGTCTGGAATTTTTTACCTGCTTGGTGAGCTGGGTTAAGGCAACAAACCCCGAGGACACCCGGGGAGGCAGCTGCTACACACCTTTCAGGCCCTGTCACTGGGCTGGGGTGGGAGTGTCAGCTCACAGGCCCTGGCCTGTGTGGCGTGGTTATCTTGTTTTATTTTTTTCCAGGCCAGTGGCGACACTGACAGATTCCTGGCAGGTGGCTTCTTCAGCCTGTCACGCGGTGCTCTGTCCCTTGTCCCTTCCCAAGTCATCATTCAGAGTCAAACAGACTTCAAGAAAACATTTTCCCTCCTTAGTCTCATTTGACAGTGAGGGAAACAGAGGCCCAGCAAGGGAACAGCACCTTGTGCGTGATGGAGAATGAACAATTCTCTTTCTGCATCTCTGTGCATGCTTCACTGCTGTAACTCCATTAGAACGTTCCAAAAGTCCTAAGTGGTCTGTGTGCTGTGTAGCCTGGGTAGGTGCCAGAGCTACAGTGAGGAGCTACGGACCCTGCCGCCCTCACGGAAGGGAGAGTCTAGGGAGTGAGACAGAGGGAATCGGCAAGGGACCGTGGAAACAATGTGCCCTGATGTGATGGGTGATGCAGAGACATGAGGTCTGGGAGGGGATACCAGGACAAGCACTGGAGGGACCAGGACAGTTAAAAGGCAACAACACCTTGGGCTGAGGGGTTTTAGGGAGAGTGCTTGCCCAGCATGCATGAGCCCAGCCACCTTGCTGCTTCTGCTCCACCCCTGGCACCAAAAAGAAAAAGACAAGAACAATAAATAAAAGCTAGGGATGTGGCTCAGTTGGTAGAGTACTTGCCCTGCATGCACAAAGCCCTTAGTTCAATACCCCAGCATGGCACAAATTGGGAGCAATGGGTACCTGCCTGTAACCCCAGAACTTCGGAGGTGGAGGAAGAAGGATCGGTTTAAGGCCATTTTTGGCTATGTAGTCTAGGCTATGTGAAACGCTGATTAAAATAAATAAGTAAAAGTTAATACTAAAGCGAGGTGTAGTGGAGTACATCTGTAATCCCAGCATCCCAGCATTTGGGAGACAGAGGCAGAAAGATCACTAGTTCAAGGCCAATCTGGGCTATATAGAGTCACTGTCTCAAAAATAAATAAATGGCAACATGGGGGAAAGAGATGTGACCAACCTTGGTGTTGTGGGTATTTATCTGAGTCGGGGATGTAAGCCGGAGGGTACTGGGTGCTGAGTACCTATCTGTTCTTAGTCTATAGCCCCAGACAGAAAAAAAAAAAACAAAAAAACAAAAAACGATGTCCTAGAAGTGACTTCCTACCAGGGACTTCCATTCCATTGATGCCATGACACTTGGACTTGTCACTCTACAAGTCATTCTACAGATGAGAAATAGGCTCAGTGTCACTCAGTCCCATCCATGGACACGTAAATGCCACACACAGTGGCTTCAGTCTTCTACACCTGTCTGTTTCTCTCTCTGTCTCCCCTGGGTGGTTTCCAGAACCACCACTTCCTGTGAGGTTTGTCTGCTTGGATCCTGGGTGCCTGTGACTTGAATGCTAATAAAAACCTTACCGGAAAGGACTCAGCATTGAGCACCTCAGGGAGCAAGGATTAGGAAATACACAGGGAGAAGGGAACTGACTCATGTTCACATGGACTCCCTCCTAGGGGCACAAAAACGATCACCCTACTCCTGTTGGCTTCTGGGGAGCACGAGTAGCCTCAGCAAACCTAAGCCATAAATCAAATGTACATGATGTGGCTTGGCAGCCATCCTGGGGAAAAGATTTGGGGGTCTGAGTTGACCACAAGCCAAAAGCTGCTGAAAACACAATGTGGTCAGAGGCTTTAAGAGCAGAAGGGAATGCCAGCCCAGCATCCTCCTGCTGCAAGACAGGCTCTCTTGGAGCTCCCAATAAGGAAGTCCACTGAGTGACAGCAGACAGGACATGTCAGGTTTGTTCTCTATCCATAGCCATCTCTAGGTAGTGTTGGGGATACTTGGGATAATACCCCAGCTTTGACCTTGTTAGCAGCATCAGCTAGACATCCTATAGAGTCCTGCAGGCCCCTCCTGCCTACAGCACTGTCTTATCCCAGGCTCTGGGAAACAGGAGTTACTCTTCTAATATCACTGGGCTCTGCGACCCATGCTCCATGCGACCTTTTACCAGTGACCACTTTGTAGCTGTCCTTTGCCCACCTCTGTGGAAGGAACCAGTCACAGAGCTGAATAAGCCACAGTGCCCAGCCTTGAGGCTTACTGTCTGGCAGGGGACAGTGAGTATGACAAGCAGGGCTATCATGGAAGGTTCTCCAGAGGCAGGGTCATTTGGACATGGTGTTAAAAAATGAAGAGGCGCTGGCCAAGGCCAGAAGAGATGAAGGACCCTGTGTGAGAGAGAACAATGTACGTGAAGGCCTGAGTGGTAAAGGCAGGGCAGAGAGGTCAGGAATGGGATGTGAGGAGTGTCTCAGGCAAAAGGAGGTGATCACTGTGTCACAAAGGGCTTTGTGTTCCAGAGATGGAGTCTGGAGTTCTAGTTTTCTGGCATTGCGAAGGCAGGGGCGATCCTTTGCATGGGTCCTAGACCTGGTGTTTGAAGCTCACTTCCCAGCAGCCTTCCTGCTTGGGTGGCTAGTCCTCACCTCAGCCTTGCCCAGTCTTCCCTGTATTTCCCCAGTGTTCTTTCCTCCACATCTATAGCCCATCCTCTGCTGTAACCAGTTTACTTCTTTATTAATTAGTGTTCTTTCCTCCACATCTATAGCCCATCCTCTGCTGGGGCTGAGCTGTGAGGGTGCTTACCTAGCACACACAAGCCTTGGATTTGACCCCCAGTGTTGGTAGTACACAACTATAATCCCAGCACTTGGGGTGGCAGAAGGATCAGGAGTTCAAGGTTGTCCTTAGCTCTATAGTATGTTCAAGGCCATCCTAGGATATATGAGGTCCGGTCTCAAAAATAAACAAACAAGTAAAAACAACCCAACAAAAGCCCACCAAGCACCACCATCTATTGAACACCCACTATATGGCAGGGCCCGTGTGGAGGGGCCACATATCACTGTGGAGGGCCACCATCCAGCTCTGGATTCTGGCTCCCCACTAACCTCAGGCCACTCCCTCACTCAGCTTCTTCTTATGTCCCTAGTTTCCTATCTGGAAGAGTCATCTGTAAGGTTTCGTCTTGCAATGGAGCTGAGGGAACCCACGACGGGTTAGGAGCTCTCATGGGACAGGAGACAGTCACAGTAGCCCAGGGACAGGTGACTGTCCCAGTGTGAGAACAGGGAAGGAAGAGACTTCCATCTGAGGCTGAACACCCGAAAGTTTTAACTAAATCCATGGCCTCCTCCCCGGGGCCAGGGAGCCTCTGGATTTTAAGCTGAGGACAGGAGGTATTGCTCCAGGAACCCAGAGCTAAAGATATTTTTAAAGGTTTATGTGCATGGCCCTATATGTATGTGTACCACATGTATATAGGTGCACACGGAGGTCAGAAGAGGGCACCCAATCTCTGGAACTGGAGTTAGAGGCAGTTATGAGACACCGTGTGTATACTGGGATCCAAACCTGGGTCCTCTGCAAGAGCAGCAAGGGCTCTTCACCACTGAGCCATCTCTCCAGTCCCCAGGGGGATGGCCCTAAACGTTGCTGTTACCAGGAGGGGCTGGTACTTGAACAAGCTTGAGAGATAAAGCAAGACAAAAGAATGAAAGGGGTGTGTGCGTGCTGGGCAGAAGGAAGAGCCCAGCCAAGGTGTAGACCTGGGAGACAGCCCGGCTGGAGAACTCCAGTTCCTTCCCTGTAGCCAGAACCCTAAGTCTGGGTTGGAGAGACCCAGGGCCAATAGAACAAGGCAAACAGTTGATACCATGAGACTTCCTCTAGCCTAGAGCTTGGAGTCTACTGGGTGCAAGAGGCCATTCTGGTTTTGACTGGAAAGGCAGAGGGGGGATCTGGTAGTGTGAGTGCCTTTGCACAGGCTCCTTCAGGTTCAACTGACCCCAAACACTCCCCAGGACAAACGGCTTCTTAAAAGGCTGCTTCTGGGGCTGGAGAGATGGCTCAGTGGTTAAGAACACGTACTACTCCTGCAGAGGGCCTAAGTTTAGTTCCGAGCACTTACTTTGGACTGCTCACAACCACACTGAGCACCTGTAACTATGGCTCCAATGAATCTGACACCCTCTTCTGGACCCCAGTTGAATTGCACTCTTGTGCATATATCCACACACAGACAGATTATCTATGTATAAAGCTGCTGCTACTAGGGAGGGCTGGGGAGATAACTCATTTGGTAAAATAATTGACAGGCAAGTATGAAGACCCAATTCCCAGAATCCATATAAAAAGCTAGGCATAGCGGTATGCACCTGTATTCCTAGTGCTGGGGTGTGTGTGTGGAGACAGGAGGATCCCTAGGAGCCCGCTAGTCAGTCAGAATAGCCTATTTGTCAAGTTCTAGGCCAGTGAGTGACCTTGACTCAAAAAACCGAGCTGGACAGCTCCTGAGGAATGACACCAGAGGTTGCCCTCTGACTTTTACATACAGGAGCACATGAATACACACATGCATGCACCCGCATGCCCACGTTGCTTGCAAACACTCATATGGGCACGGAAAGCCCACGCCTTCTCAGTTTTTTGTTTGTTTGTTTGTTTGTTTGTTTGTTGTTGGTTTTTTTTTTTTGGTTTTTCGAGACAGGGTTTCTCTGTGTAGCTTTGCGCCTTTCCTGGAACTCACTTGGTAGCCCAGGCTGGCCTCGAACTCACAGAGATCCGCCTGCCTCTGCCTCCCGAGTGCTGGGATTAAAGGCGTGTGCCACCACCGCCTGGCCTTCTCAGTTTTAAAAAGTCAAAAGTTGAAAATTATAAGCCAGCCAGCAGCAGAGCTTTTTAGTGCAAGCGATCTTGGGTCAGCAGCCGGGAGACTTTACTGTAAAATTGCCCAGTTGTGGTGTTTTGGAGCAATCGCCACTCAACAGAGCCTCAGCTGAGCAGCCCCTAAACGTCTCCTTTATTTGAAGACTGTGTTTATGGGGCCTGGGGCTGCTGTTCCCTGCCTGTGCCATGGTTTGGTAAGAGTGGAAGAAACTGGGAGAAGCCAATGTTAAAGCCGATGACAACTTTCTAATCTCATAAACCCTCCTCTTATCTCAGCCCTTATAAAAACGGGTGCCGATTGTTCCTAAAAGTGGCTTTGAAAGCTCATAAACTTGACAAGCACTTAGCTCAGCACCCACAGAGAAAGGCTCTAATCCTTAAGAAAACTGAGAATGAATAGCAAGGAAACAACTTCTGGTGAACAGCAGCCCACAGAGAGAACCCACTCGTCACCAAGTGAGGGCTCCAGATCACAACGTCTGTCCTACCTCGTACTCACTGACCTCATGGAGACACTGTTTGGGAGAGTTTCTTTATGGCGGCAAGAGGTCAGAACTAGTATTTCAGCATTTGTAATCTGATAAATAACAGCTTATGCTCGGTGCTCCCTTTGGGCCAGGCCATGTCTTAAGTACCCTTATGTGGATGAGCTCACAGGATCTCAAAGGATACTGTAATAGTCTCGGTCGACAGGGAACCCAGGTGCAGAGAGGGATGTCACCTGCCCAGGGTCACCAGTCCCAAGTAGCAGAGCAGGAGTTTATTTTTATTTGATTATCTGTGTTTGTGTGGGTGCACATGTATGTGTGCATGTGCCTATGTGTTTGTGTGGTTGGATGTATATGTGTGGGTGAGCACATGTATATGTGTGCATTCACATGGAGGTCAGAGGACAATCTCAGATGACATTCCTTAGGTTTTTTAATACAATCCACCTGGTTTTTTGATACAGGGTCTTTCAGATGCCTGGGGCTTGCCAATTAGACTAGTCTGTCTAGCCAGCGAGCCTCATGGATCCTCCTGACCCTGCCTCTCCAGGGCTGAGATCCAAATGCATGCCACCACAACTACCTCTTTAAATTAACTTATAACGTATCTGTCTATTTATTTTGTGTGTGTGTGTGTGTGTGTGTGTGTGTGTGTGTGTGTGTGTGTACACACTGTGGCACATGCATGGATGTCAGAGGAGAACTTGGAGGAGTTGGTTCTCTCCTTCTACCAAGTAGGTCCTGGATATAGAACTCAAGTAGTCAGGCTGAGTAGCAAGTGCCTTTCCCAGCCGAGCCATCTCCCAGGCCACGTTCCAGACTCTCTGTGTGGGCGCCGAGGCTTGAACCCAGGTCCTCATGCTTGTACAGAAAGCACTTCACTAGCTAAGCTCTCTCCCAGTTCTCAGAGTGGGGCCTTAAAAGGAAGCAGATGTCACATGCTTCCTCTCACTCACTGCGAGCTTGTCACCTAAGAAATGGGGACGCATCTGGGTTGGGCCATGCTCAGCTGTCACCCTCCATCATTACAGTGCCCCGATGAAACTGGGTTCTATCTATAGCAGATGACACTGGGTTTCTAAGTATCTGAGTAGTCAGGAACACATGACAGCGGCCATGGGAAGGGCTAGGGACTTGCAGCCACCTGACTCAAGGGCCTGTGGTCAGTGTGGGAAACTGAGCTAACAGAAGATTACAGTGGGCACAGAGCGGAGGGGACAGGACCTTCTACACCTGACCAAGGACTCCGAAGGGCTTGGATCGGTTAGGACCTGACATAGCTGGCTATGGTTACCTCACCCTGGATTGGAAACCCTTCCTCAGACTGTGCTTGCCTCTGTTTCTACAGAGCAGCAGTTTGGTGCAGTGGAGATCAGTGCGCACACTGCAGCCAGGCCTCCTGGTTGTGCTTCTTCAAGCCTCACCCCATTCCTAACCACTCCTCCCTGGGCCTCAGTTTTACCACCTGGAAACTGGACACAATACTCTCCTTCCTGAGGTTGTGGAGAATATGGTTATTACCCAGGAGACACCGGAACGCTGCTGAGGGTTCAGGAAATGCCTGATACATGCCAGGTGACAGCTGTTATTTTTGTTATTGCTTTGTGGATGGTAGATTGGGCTGGCCTTGAACTTGCAATATGCTGGGATGACAAGCATGAGCCACCATGTTTGGCTTCATATGCTACTTATTCTTCCTGGGATGTCCTTTCCCTTGGGAGTGTTCCCTGCCCTGGATCTTGCTGTCATACTGCATACCTTCCTGCTCCCTGGTGAGCACCTAGTGGATCCCAGTGGCCCCCTGCAAAAGAAACAGCACTATGGGGTCTAAGGTCAGCCTCAGCTTTTACCGGCCAAGGTCTTCAGAGCATCCTCTGGTCCTGAAACAAGGGTGCCGATACCTGCTTTAAAAACACAGGCCCCAGAGCAGGGTGTTACAGGGGTCACAGACCGGGACCTCTGCCTTTTGACTCTGAATGGCTCTGGGGGAGTTGCCTGAACCCCCAGAGCTCCAGTTTTCTCAGATGTGAACTGGGGACACTCCCTAGGAGAGCTTTGCATAGAGAGCATAAGATGAGATTGCAAGCGGACAGTGCCATGGGCCGGCAGGGACTCAGTCAATGGTCGTTCACACCATCTGCTTCTCCTTAAATGACTCATTCATTCAGCAGAAATGACACCTACAGGTGGGGCTGATGGCGTATGCCCGTAAGCCCAGCCACTCAGGAGGCCGAGGCAGTAAAACCACAAGTTCAAGGCTAGCCTGGGCTACAGAGTGAGTAAAAATGAGTGTCTGGGATGTGGCTCAGCTAGCCTACTGTTCACACAGGAAGCCCTGACTTCAAGCTGCAGGACGTTAGAAACTGAGTTTGGTGGCACACACACCTGTAATCCTAGCACTCAGGAGGTGGAGATGGGAGACCAGGAGATTGAGGTCATCCTTGGTTACATACCGAGTCCACATAATAATGTGCCTCAGGGGGAAAAAATGAGGAGAAAAGGAAAAAAAGCAGAAGGAAAGAAAGAACGACAGACAGATAGACAGACAAGGGGGTGGCTGGAGAGATGGCTCAGTGGTTAAGAACACTTGCTCTTCATGCAGAGGACCCAGGATCAGTTCTCAGCACCAATATGGAGGCCGCCAACCATCTGTAACTCCAGCTCCATGGGATCTGATACCCTCTTCTGGCCTTGGGCACTTGGCACAAAAGTGGTACACAAATATACATTCAAGCAAACACTTAAACACATAAAATAAAAACCTTTGAAAAGAAGAGAAGATGACCCACTAGGTGTAGCTCAGTGGTGGAGCAGTTACTTAGCATGCCCGAGGCCCGAGGTCCAATCTCCACTACACCAGCTGTTCACACAGTAACGCATCAAGCACATTAGGTCCCTACCTGGGAGCTTAGAATTAGGTAAAGAAGAATGAGGAAAAAAAAGTATCAACACACCCACGGTGGGCAGCTCAACAGGTCAGAGGTAAAGGCGTCTGCCACCAAGCCTCACACCTGGAGTTCAATTCCTGGAACCCACAGGGTGAGAGGAGAGAGCTGACTCCAGTCAGTTGCCTTCTGATCTCTGTATGCACACGTGCGCACACACAAAACATACAGAGAAATTGTTACAGGGTGCAGGGGAGGGGAGGACTTTAGCTGGGGCAGGAGCTGGGGGCTTCCCTGAGGGGACACC
Source organism: Peromyscus aztecus (assembly GCA_902168405.1). Taxonomy (NCBI): domain Eukaryota; kingdom Metazoa; phylum Chordata; class Mammalia; order Rodentia; family Cricetidae; genus Peromyscus; species Peromyscus aztecus. Next base: position 14,045 of record CABHPQ010175841.1, on the reverse strand, counting down.
TGAGCTGCACCTCCCAGTGCAGGGAAGGGATGCATATGGAAGGAATAGAGCTTGCCAAGGTCTCTCTCAGGAGAGGGTGTTGGAGGAGGGGCAAGTCTGGGTGACTGGGGAGGGGGCTGAGGGGAGTAGGCTGGGTAGACAGGGAGGGTTATTGGGGAGAGCAGGCTCAGTAGACTGGAGAGCCGGCCTGGTGGATGGGGTCAGAGCAGGAGGAAGGAGGCGGAGTAGTGGGGTTCATAGCCATGGGGAAGAGACCAGGCTGGGCTTTCCCTACAATGGGACACCACCGAGGGTTCTAGCTGGTTTTAAAAGTGGCCTTTGGTTGGAATGGGCCGCTCCATGTATTCAGTGAGGAACAGGTTACGGTGAACAGGGAGGCCACTGAGGAGGCTTCACTGTGGCCATGGCCGAGTTGGCCATGGATAGACAGGGCCATGAGGATGAAGTGCAGGAAGAGGTCAGGCTTAATCAGGACTCTGAGCAAGTTCAATGGGAGGACTAAGAGGTGGGGAGTTATGGCATCCTCCCGTGGAGGATTGAAGGCATTCCTCCATGCCTGCCTGTTTTACATGCAGCTCTCCATGGCCCTCAATCTGTGAGCTGGCAGCCCACTGAGAGTGGGTAATTAGGCTTCTGGGACAAGTGCCCAGGGGGCCAGCAGAGCCTTGCAGAGCCTGTGACCATGCTGCTCCTTGGCAGTAAGTTGAAAGAGAAGAAAGCGGCTTTTGGCAGCTTCTCATTCCATTTTTAGGGTCCTCCTGCTTCCTTGGAGGGGAACACAGCATCTTAGTCCCCTGGCGGCATGGTGCCCCCAACACCCTTCCTGGAAGCCTCGGATCTGGCCCCGATCCTCCTGGCTCACTCCTTCCAAACTCAGCCCATGCCAGGAAGGGTCCTATGCATTCAAATAAGATCCCCCGAGGGACACTGGCTCTCCGTTTCTAGAGTTCACCCAGCAGTGGACATTCCCTTACTGTGACAGACGAGGCAGGAGCACAGCTCACATGGCTGTCCCTGCCCTGCCCTCAGCCTGGGTCTTTCCAGAGCAATCTGCTTCCCTGCATTTACCCTCAAGAGTCAGGCTACCATCATTCCTCTGTGCTGGTGAGGACAGTGAGGCTCAGAGCAGGAAGTGGCTATCGGAGGACCAGCAGGGGTTGATGGCAGAAGTGGGCAGGTCCCCACCTCTGGTGCTGAGGGCCTGGTCTCTTTGGTACCAGGCCCTCCTTTGATTCCAGGTTCCTCCTGCTCTGCACAGACTTAAACAGCGGACCAGGTGGTTCCGCCTTAAGTCAGCGGAAGAGCAAGGCCATTGTGTGCGGCAGGGCAGGAATGGACAGCAAAGCATGCATCCTAAGAAAGCTGCAAAGAATGATATGGTAACCACTTAGATAAGACATCAATCACCTGAGATGAGGGAGGCAGCCCAGCACCCTCTGCCTCCCATCATTACAGAACAATGCACTTCTCAGAGGGTTGGTGTTATTCACATCCATCCATCCATCCATCCATCCATCCATCCATCCATCCATCCATCCATCCATCCATCCACCCATCCATCCATTTTTCCGTCTGTCCATCCATCCAACCATCTACCTTTTCACCCATCCATCTCCCATCCACCCATCCTATTCCATTCCATCCTTCATCTATCTTTCCAGTCGTCCATCCCACCTAACCATCTGTCCATCATCTCATCCATTCATCCATCTTATCATCCTCTCATCCAACCATCAACCCATCAACCAAGATTCACCTTTATAAGCCAGCCAGGCACCGTGCCAGGGTTAGGTTTAATTCCCAGCTAGTAACAAATGGAACCCTGCCTTGTCCCACCAGGGCTTCTAGTCTGTGTGGCAAGACCTAGGATAAATAATCGGCAGTATGCTAAGGGAGTGCAAGGCATCACTAGTGATTTCAACAGAATCTATATGGTAGAGCTGGGTTCAGCCTAACCCGGGTACAGGCTAGTGATCTCCATCCTACACACCAGATCTCCCAAGTCTCATCTCTGCCCTTCTCAGCACTTCAAAGCCCTTTTACCAGAGCTGGTGGCCTCATCTATAACATCATCACTTGATCTCATAGTTTAAATATTCAGCTCCAAGAAGCCTGTGTAGATGAAAACCCTGCACTGGACCCCATGAATTGCCATTTGCCACACCCCCTCCTTTGAGAAGCCTTCCTTAACCACACTGTGACGTTCTAAATGTGACATGTCCCCCATAGGGTCTTGTATCTGAACACTGTCCCCCGCTGGTAGCACTGTTTGAGAAGGTCGTGAAATGGGGTGGGCCTTGAGGTGTTGGAGCTTGGCCCCACCACTTCCTGCGCTCTCTCTCTGGTTTCCAACTGCTGAAGTGTGTGATGGGTTGGCCTTGGGGTCCTGCCTCCACGCCTTGCTAGCCTCCGTGGGTTCTACACCTCCAGAACCGTCAGCCAAAACAAGCCCTTTACCCCTTAAGCAGCTTTCTCGGCATTTTATCACAGTAACAGAAAAGTACCTAAGCTACACACTGTGTCCCCACCTTGTCCCCGAAGACCCAGGATGCTTCCACACCATAATTACGGGACCCTCTCCCCAACCACTGACTCAACCTCTTGCTGAGCGTAACCAGGCTTTCTTTGCCTTTGAGTTTCATACAAAGCTGGGCATGTGGTGAGCTTTACTAAGAGAGTATGTGGAAGGCAGAGTGGAAGAGAACACCTTGCTCTGGGTCCCAGCCTTGACCATCTGGTCACACCTTAGAGCGGTCTGCCGAGTTTCATCTTGCCTCCCAACTCTGATCAGCCAAGTGATGGCTGCCTAGAGTACATTAGCAAGGATCCTGAAACAGCATCTGGAGTGGTTGGAAGAGAATTAATCTATTTGTACTGTCTGCCCTGAGCACAAGAGAGGGGTGACAATGGGTACACCTCATTTCTTACATCCTGGGGAAGTCCTCTGCTCCTCTGTGAACTATGGAGGATACAATGGATACAATGTACAATTGAATGTAACAGTGAGTTTAAACAAGGGATGCTTGGATTTTTTTCTGAATCTCTCCCCTCTCTCTCCTCTCCTCTCCCCTCTCCTCTCCTCTCCCTCTCCCTCCCCCTCCCTGTGTATGTGTTGTATCTCTAGAGAATGCTGGCCTAAAATTTGCTATGTAGCTGAGAGTGACCCTGAATTTCTTTCTGATCCTCCTGCCTAGTGGAAGGTAATTCCATCACCATGTCCATCCAGTTTATGTGGTGCTGAGAATGAAATCCAAGGCTTTGTGCATGCCAGGCAGGTGCTCTACCAACTGAGCCACACTTCCAGGCCCCCCTTTTGCTCTTTAGCTCCTCCCATCCCCTACATCTGCATGTGAGCAATTTAAACTCAATGACAGCCAACACCGTGGGGCCTTGAGTGCCACACCCTCTTGGGTATGTGTTTCCTCTGGGGACAGAAGCCACACACTTGCTTGGCACTTGGTACACAGCAGGTGCTCAATAAATGCCTGTTGAGAATGATCATCTGTAGTTATCACGTGCCTCTATAGTGAGAACTGGGCTTATTTCAGTACAGGGCAGCAGAGTCAAACTGGAAGTGTAGACATGCTCCCTGAGTGGTGCAGCTACCTGCCCAGAACCACTCATGATAGACGACACTGTCCCTTGAATCTGGACTCCTGGCCAGGGCTACCAACACCAACCACACTGCACTCTGGATACACAAACATTTTACATTGGCTCTTGGACTTCATGGGGACTCTGGTGAGACAGGGTCAGCCACTGTCCTTGACTGACATACTGGCACACTGGTACTCAGAGAAGGTGTGTCACTTCCTAGAGTCACTTGGGGCTGGGATCAGATTCAGGGCCCCCTGCTCTGCCTTCCTGGCCCTTACTGGCCAGCTGTTGAGCCTGGGCTCCACGTTTTCCCAGCCACCTCCGCTTTCAGGAGAGAAGAAAGAGCAGAGACAAACAAGGACGACGACGACGTAACCCAACTTCGCTCCCTTTCTTGGGAAACCAAGCCCTAGCTTGTGCAGCCCCTCAGAAAGGCGGTAGCCAGAAAAGGACACAAGGGGTTACAGACCTGAGCAGTGGGGTACCAACTGCCAAGTGGATGACAGTCCTCCAGGGCCTTGCCCATGACCCCAGCCTAGCTTGCACCAGCTGGGTAAACAGGATCCAGTTCCTTGTGAGCTCTTGGAGTGGGGGTGAGGGACAGCCTTGTGTTGCTAAGGATTCTGGGAAAAAGGAAAGGAAGGCTGAACTGAGGAACTGACGGGAAGAGTCATGAAGGACCAGGCTGGCACTGTCACGAGGAAGACAGGGTAACTGGGAATGTGAAAATGGCCAGGCATGATCTGGCATCCATAGCTTCCACACATGTCTGACTTAATCTTTTTGTTTGTGTTTTTGAAGCAGCCCATAATGGTCTTGAACTCACTAAGTAGCCAAGGGTGACCTTGAACTCTTGATCCTCCTGCCTCCATCTCTAGGACTAGGATTTCAGGTGTGTACTACCAAGACTGGTTTGACTTCATCTTAATGTACACCTTCACTGGTGTTACTGTCTCCCCGTGACTAGTGTCCCTACCTGGAAAATGGGCTTCGACTTTTCAGGACCAGAGAAATACTTCCTTCCCCTACTACACTCCCAATCTAGAGATCCCACCTAGCTGTAAATGTTACATCATCCTTTGCTCACCACACAAAAGAAAGCAGGCAATGTGTGTGCAGTGAGAGATGACCCCGGGCAGCCATGTGGGAACCAGGTCCCCTAGACACCAAAGAAACTGCTTCTTATCTTTAGGCTTAGTGGCTTTCTTCATAGAGCTTGGCTGGGACAGGAGTACAAGGACCCAAGGACCTTTACTTTAGGACCCTTCTGGCTGGGACATCGTTTGGAATGATTCGAACTTTGCTGATTCTGCATCCTGGGTCCTTTGCCTCACATGTGCAAACCCACCCTAGGTCCCAGTTTCTGTCTCCACCCCACCCCCATGTCTGCAATGTCTCTCCTGGTCTCCCTCCAACCATCTGAGTCACAGGCTTTCTCCTTCTTCCCCCCACTTCACAGAACTTGTCTGCATCTAGAGACATGAATAGTCTGCCTTCCTTTTTTTTTTTTTTTTTAATTGTTTTGAGACAGGGTTTCTCTGTGTAACCCTGGCTATCCTGGAACTCACTTTGTAGACTGCCTCTGCCTCCCAAATGCTGGGATTAAAGGCATGCGCCGCCGCCTTCCCCCCCCCCAACCACCGCCACCGGCTCCTGCCTTCCTTTCTTACCAGTGCCCTGGGCATCTTCCTACGGGGACTGCTAGCCCTTAAAGCAGGACTCAGCCTTGCCTCCTCAGTCTCCCTGTGTCCAGCACAAGGAGTGCCCAATGGCTCCTGGGCAGACAGAAGAAATGGGCAAGAAGGCTGCTCACACCACTCCCTCACCTGGTGCACGACACAAAGGCCAAGGGCATCTCTGAAATCCTTGGAACACACAGAAAAGGTGAGATACAAGAAGGGAAGGAGGGAGGGAGAGAGGGAGGGAAGGAACTGAACATTCCAGCCTTTGGGTGAGATCTGAAGTTAAAAGACACTTAAAGGTTCCAGAAGGTCAAGCACAAGGAACAGCTGCCCGTGAGCCCCAACTGGCTCCATCCCTGACCCAGCAGAAGTCTCTCCATACTCTCTCAGGACCGGAATACCCAAAGCACCACAGATTTATAGACCATTGTGATCACCAATCATAACACCACCATACCCAAACGATGGGGAAGCAGGGAGAAGCAAGGGAGGCCCCAACTCCTTACTTTCTTTCTACTCCCAGAGCCTGGTGCTGCATCGGATTCTGTGAGCCCTGGGAACAAGTGGCTGACGCCCACCTGGTGCCCAGGCTGAGCTCCCAGCATGCAGCCCATGGACGGGGACACACACACACACACACACAGGCTCTGCAGAGTGTAGCCGATAAGACATCAAAAGCAGTGACTTTGGGAAAGGCCAGGGCCCTGCTGGAGAGTCCACTCTGCGGGACCACTGGGCCCTGGGCGGGTGATTCATGTCTCCTTCACTTGGGGTGGGAGCTAGGGACGAGTCTGAGCTGAATTCATAAGACCTGCTCTGTTTTATCTCACAGATGTTTCTGGAATGGAAGTGTCAAAAGAGAGGAGGGGAGAGAGAGAGAGAGAGAGAGAGAGAGAGAGAGAGAGAGGGAGGAAGTTAAAAAATTCCAACTCAGCACATGTCCCCCAGCCCTGGAGACGTGACGGGGATTGAAACTGTTCCTCTCCTCATTTGCCCGTCGGCTCATGAGGAAGTTGAGCTGCGTCCTCATCAGCCTTGTCATAAGCACCTGTTAGCAATGAAGACGAAGTCCTCATTAGCCTGGCTTTGGAAACAAACTCACAAAACCATGGATGCACAGGCGGATGTGTGTGGTACTGGCATCCCTCATACCATGTCCCAGAACCTGCTTTTCTGAGCGCTTGCCGTGTGCCGAGCAGGGAACTGAGAACCGCATTAGAATGTCCTTGCAGCCACTTGTAGCCTTGTAAAAGACACCAACTACGTACTTGTGCAATATTTGGGGGGAGGGGAAGAAGAGGGTTGTTTCTTTTTTTTGAGACAGGGGCTCACTATGCAGCCTGGGCTGTCCTGGAACTCATTACATGGACCAGGCTGGCCTTGAACTCATAGGGATGTGCCTCTGCCTCCCCAGTACTAGGCTTAAAGACTTAATCTGTTTGTTTCAAAGGGTTTTGCTAAGCAGCCCACACTGGCCATAAACTGGCAATTCTCCTGCCTCCATCTTGCAAGTGCTAGGCTTACAGGCACATGTCACTGTGCGCAGCAGGTCCATGTTCTTACCATTCTGTCCTGGCTGATTTGCCTGCATGTGTGAAAGCATGCCTGTTCACATGCATGTTTCCTGTGTGTGCACTGTGTTCACATGTTTATCTCAATCTTTAAGTATACACACACACACACACACACACACACACACACACACACACACACACATCTGTGTGTCCTTGCCTGCGTGTACTCATCTTCCGAATATGCTCACTATCAGAACAGGTGCTTTCTAGCCTGGCATGGTGGTACACGCCTGTAATCCCAGCATGTAGGAAGTGGAAGCGGAGGGATCAGGAGTTCAAGGCCAGCTTGGCTACATAATAAGAATCGGCTGAACAGAACAAATAGGTGTCGGTTATTGATCCTTTCCTGTGTGACTCACGGCTATTATTCTTTCCATCAGCACCATCCAAGTGAGGAACAACAGGAACCACCTTCCTGGAGGCTGGAAAACTAATGACCAGCTGGCCAGGTTTGGCCCTTATCTTTGTGTGTGTGTGTGTGTGTGTGTGTGTGTGTGTGTGTGTATGCATGCACACGTAACACACCTGCGTAGAGACCAGAGATCAACATCAGGTGACTTTTTCTTCTTAATACTCATGTGTTTTATTTTTAAGTGTATGAGGGTTTTGCCTGCATGTATGTGAACCATGCAGTACTCATGGACACCATCAGAGGGCATCAGATCCCCCTAGAACTGGAGTTACAGACGTTGTGAGTGACCTTGTGGGTGCTGGGATTTGATCCCAGGTCTTCTGAAAGAGCAGCCAGTGCTCTTAAATGATAAGCCATCTCTCTCCACCCCCAAGTGACTTTATTGGTTTCTACCTTACTTAGTTATGTGTGTGTGTGGTGTGCGTGCACCTGTGGAGGTCCAAAGCGGGACACCTTTCTTGATAGCTGTCCGTGTTATTTATTGAACCCAGAGCTTGCCAATTCCAGCTAGTCTAGTTAGCTAGTCTAGTTAGCTAGTCCTAGGGTCCCATCTGCCTCCTGAGTGCTGGGATTACAGGCAGCCGCCATGCCTGTCCAGCTTTTATGTGGGTTCTGGGGACTGAACTCTGGTCCTCACGTTTTCATGGCAAGTGCTTACCTACTGGACCTCCCTCCCCCAGTCCTTATTTTTTGAGGCCAGATCTTTTACTAAACTTGGAGGTCACTGTTTGAACTAGACTGGCTGGCTGGTGGGTGCTAGGATCTACCTATCTCTATTCCACCCCTCCCCACCCCCCCCACCCCCGCCAGTGCTGGAATTATAGGCACAAGGTGCCATGGGTGATGGGAGCCAAACTCAGCTCCTCATGCTTGTACATCAAGCACTTTGCCGTCTCCCTAAGACCATGTCTGTTTTTTGAAAATAAAGTTTTATCAGAATACAGCACTTGGTTTGGTGCCGCATAGCTGCTTTTTATACGACAGTGGTTGAGTAATGGCAAGACAGTGTGGAGGAAACCCTGGAGGCAGGAATGTCAACTCCGCTGGCCTTTGTGGTTCACTGATCCCAAGTCAACGTTTTTCACATAAGGAAAGTGAGAATCAGACAGCATATTAACTGTCCACAGTCGTGGGCCAGGAAGCGTTTAGTTAGCTCAACACCTGGCCGCCCCCCACCTGGCTGTCTCTGGGGGAGCTAACAGCAGCTGTTTCCACATGCTTGTCCCTCTGTCCCATACACGGCTACATCTGGGGGAAGATTTATTCGCCTCTATGAGCTTTTCTGGCATATCCGAGGGAAAGAGCATGCTTTTTTCTATTTGTTGGGAATAGGGCTCTTATGAGATGGGCCACTGGAGTTTAATAATTGGCGTCTACTTAGTTTCTGAGAAGTCTATGTAAAGATAGATAACCCACTAAAAATGTGGGTTTGGCTTGACAATTTCTTCCTGCAAGAATATCAGTTTGGTGTTTTGCTTTTTAAAAACATGTTTGGAGACTGTGTTTTGCAAGTCATGACTACTTAATGTCTAATGCCTAGCATTAAGTAAATGAATTCCTTTGTCCCCAACAATGCTTCCCTCTTAGCTCCACCCCCTGTAGTCATCTTGCTCCCAGTTTTGTTCTAGGGAAATCTGTGGATGTCTGTTTTCTGTCCTTCACTTCTGCCCTTTGCTTATTATTATCTCATGGCTTGCCTTTGATGAGCAGATGCAACTGATGACTTTCCTTCGTCTAAACTAGAAACTCATGTTTACAAAGTCAAACCCAAGGCTTTGCACATGCTCAGCCCAGAATGTGTGTGTGTGTGTGTGTGTGTGTGTGTGTGTGTGTGTGTGTGTGTGCACATCCGTGTATATCTCATAAGAGGCCAGAGGAGGACATTGGTGCTTTCCTCGATCACTCTCCATCTATTTCCTTGAGACACAGTCTCTCACTAAACCTGCTGTTTCAGCCAGGCTGGTTGGCCACTGAACCCCCAGGTCTGCCTATCTATGTACATAGAAGACTGGGGTAGTAGCAGGCTTGCACAGCATGCCTAGCTTTTTACACGGTGCTGTGGATTTGAACTCTGGTTCTCATGTTTGCCCAGCAAACACTACTAGCCACTGAGCCATCTCTCCAGCTCTCTTTGGTTTGAGACAGGGTCTCATGAAGCCTCCGTCTTGGACTCGGGATGCAGCCAAGGATGACTCTGAACTCCTGATCCTCCTGCCGTCACCTCCCCAGGGCTGAGAATACAAGTGTGCGCTTACGTGCCCAGTTTACGTGGTGTGGTGGTGGGGATCAAAATGAGGGCTCCACGAATGCTCATCAAGACTTTACCAACTGGGCCACATCCCAGCTCTCCAAACCTCTGCTTTTCACAATTCGGTTTCTCTATTTATTGTGACATACACTTGACTTGACTTACATATGCTTATATTGTGCATTTTATTTATTATTCATTTAAAACTTTTCTCCTTTTTTGCATTTTGTTTAACTGAAAAAAAATTTATTCCCTTTCATTCACTTTGCTAGTTGAGAAGTTGAACCCACACACGCATTTTTTTTTTTAATTTTTTCTGGTGCTGGGAGGGGGACCCAGAGCCTGAGTATGGGCTTCACCTCTGAACCCACCCCCAGCCCCACCCCAACATTCTTAGCACACCCATTTGTCTTACCTAAGTAAAAAGTTATGTGATAACCTTATCTACTGGGAAGTGATTTGATGTCTTCAAATTTCAATCTTTCTCCTTCTATCTTCCATTTTATGACCCAATTTTATTCCATTTACTATAGAAATATTCCCTGAATAGAAAAACATGAAAGAGACCCAGGGCTGTCAAGCACATGTCAATATCGATTCTAGTAATTTTATATGTTTGTGTGGGGGTGAGGAGATGGGTTGTCCACACCAGCTCAATCCCTCCCGTTCTAGAAGGTTCTCCCCCACTCTGCAGGCCATATCTGCATAATGCACATGCATGACTGAGTCTTTGAGCACGCCTCTCCGTGAGCTCAGAGACAGTCATTTACAAAGCCTTCATTGTTGTCCTTTCCCATACAGAGAGCATGGCTGGGCCTCAGAGGCTCAGACATTGGGATAGTATTTGCCCAATGCTCTGATGGAGGCTAGAGGTTGTGTGGGAGCAGAGGTATGCTTAATGAGGTCTAGTGCAGTCAAGGAGGGATTCCTGGAAGAAGAGACACTGTTCTGACTCCTGTCAGGGGAACAAAGACCAGCCAGACTGAAGAGGAGTGGCCTGCCTGGGAGAGCCTACTGTGTGACAATCACTGGGGTCGAATCCCAAACCAAAAGCTGGGAGCTCTGTGATTCGGAGAAAGTACCTTTAACCTCTCTATAAGAAAGCTGCATGCCCTGCCAAAGCGCCATAAACCTCCAACTGGACAATGGACAGGGAGAGGCCTCTCAGGCTGAGTAAGATTTTTAGATTACAGCAGTGGCGGGGCCAGCGAGGCCGCTCAGCAGGTAAGGGTGAGTGCCACTAACCCTGACAACCTGCATTTGATTCCAGGGACCCAAATGATGGAAGGAGAGAGCCAACTCTGCCATGGTATACTCACGCACTCCCCCTCCCCAAAATAAAAAGTTTTAAAGATTAAATTAAGGTAGCAGCAACAGTTTCTGGTACTGGACCCCGTGTTGGCTAATCTGCCTAGCAACACAGAGGTGGCACTGGCTGTCCATACTACCAAGGAGGCACCTAAGGACCAGACAGTCTTACGCAGGTCTACACCGTGGCTAGGTGGGCCAGGGAAGCCAGGGCTTAGTGTTCTGGTGGCATGCACCAGCTCCCATTGCAGCACCCCAGCCTAGATTCCCGTCTCTCTCCTTACTCCCTGCTCAAAGGGCCTGGGGGCCTTGCAGGCCCTCCTGGACCACGGGAGAGAAAACGAGCATTGTTGGCTGTTCTTTGGGGGCCTGGGGAAGCCAAATTCTTTCCTCCCCAGCACCCCTCCCTCCTGGGGCTCCCTCTGCAGGCTTATGTGGGGCAGAGAATCAGGTTAATGGAATCTGGGCTACCTCTGGCTAGAGGGATGGCTAGGCCCCCTCTGGAAGCCATCATGGTCAGCCCTGGGTTTCTATATGGGCCTAACAGAGCTTACCCTGAGCCTTGGAGGAGAGTAGCCTTACAGATCTTCCTGGAATCTGGCTGGCACCAGACAAGAACCACTGCGGGGCCCAGATTTCACACTCTGTGGACACCGTCTTATATGCATCTAAAGCCTCGATTCACACTGTCTCTGTGAACACAGCATGGTGCTGTATAGAGGCTCTCTGGATTTTTTTTTTCTTTGAGACAGGGCCCTCTCCATATCCCTGGCTGTCCTGGAACTCACTCTGTAGACCAGGTTGGTCTCAAACTCACAGAGATCCACCTGCCTCTGCCTCCCAAGTGCTAGGATTGAAGGTGTGCGCCACCACACCCGGCTAGGCTCTGGACTTGTAAGCCCTGGCCTGCTACCTGGATCTGACTGACATTAGGGAAGCCATTCAGGCTGCTAGGACTCAGTCTCTTCATCTATGAAATAGAAATAATAGTGGCCTCTTGTGAATGGAGTGCTGAGTTTAGATGATTCTCACCCGGGGCCTAGGAAGGCCATTCATGTTTGTAGCACAAGTGAGTAGGTCATGCCCACAGCTGAGTTTTTATTCCACATGCCGGCACCTCTAGGGGATGGGGTTGGTGAGGTAACAGGGTGCAGCAACTCCCTGTGCCAATTCTGTGTTTGGATATAGTGCTCAAGTATGTCCCTGCCACTCTGTGTGGCACTTAAGAGAATGGCTTCACCTGATGCCCAGCCTCACCCGCCCTGTCACTGCCCCACACCTTCATGGGTGCCACAAGCCTTCAACAGAGTGAAGGGCTTGTCTGTGGGGCCTGGGGGAGTCTTGGGGTTACCACCTGCCTTGGCATCCAGGTCAGATTCGTAGGCGTGGCTTCGTACTTCACAGCCAACACTGAGTCTATCTTCCTTCCTTGATTATTTTTGCCTCTAGGTAACCAGACAATTGTGGAGACTACCTCTGAAAGGTGGGCTGGAGTCCCCAGGGCCTGTTTTCCTGCTAGCAAGATGCTGATGGCTGTGTGTGTGTGTGTGTGTGTGTGTGTGTGTGTGTGTGCGCGCGTGCGCGCGTGCATGCGCCAGAGTGACAATCTTTGGTGTTGTTCTTCAGGTACAATCCACATGTTTGTTTGGTTTTTGACCAGTCTCTGGCTGGTATGGAAATCACCAGGTCGGGTTGGGCAATCAGCTTGTCCCCACCCCCAGACCCCTACCCCAGTGCTGAGATTACAGGTACACATGTGCCATCATCCCTGGCTTTTTTTTTTTTTCCTTCTTTTTTAAAATATGGGTTTTAGGGATGGAACTCAGGCAAACCCCTTTCCAGATGAGCAATCTCCCCAGCTCCTGGAGGAATGGTCCTTTGTTGATTCTAGGTCCTGGGCTTCTGTCTCCTTGCGGTGGCCTGGCAGGGAAGGTTCTGCTATTAGCGCCACATTACAAACAGGGAATGCCATTTGCCCAATTCCTCTGGCAAAAGCCTCCTGGCCCCTTTCCTGCATGTGTGGCCTTTTGGCCTCAGCAGACCTTTGCAGAGACAGCTCAGAACCAAGGGCATCCTGTGGTCCCTTTGTGGTCTCCTTTAGGACCTGAGAGTGCCCTGTCCTTCCCTCCCAGTACTGGGTGTCTGCTGCCAGACTTGTGGACAGAAGTCCCATGGCCAGCTCTCATCTGCCACCCTTCTGTTTCCAGAGCACGCCTGCCCCAGGGCTTGTCCACATGGCCTGAGGAATTGCTCATTCTTAAAGGAAGAGGAAAAAACTGTAAGCATCACTCTCTCTGCCAGCTGAGGTCAGAGCCGTGGGGAGCTCACAATCCCAGCCCTACAGCCTAGCTGCATCCTCTCTCGGCATCTCAGCCCTTCCTACTCTGCTACTGCTGACCAAGGAGCAATTCCTGATGACAACGGAACACGTCCCCACATGGCCATCTATGAATCTCTGTCCCTGCTGCTTCCTTGGCCCGAAATGATCTTATCCCTTTTGTTGCCCTTCCTCCAGGGAGGTTTCCAGGATGCCCTCTGACCCCACAGCACTTTCATAGTATTTTCACGCTTCTGGTTTTTTTTTAGGGAAGGACTTTATCTTCTTTCATGTCCAGTACCCAGGACACAATCTGACCCTGCAAAGGTAAACAGAAATGACAAACGGCCAAGTGCGTGAATGAACGGCGGGAAGCACACTGAGTGACAGTCAACATGGCCGTGTGCGCAAGCAGACAGGAAGATGGGGGCAGAGACAACACACGTCTTGGGGAGATGTCATGCACCCAGGGTCCCCCAGAGAGGCCCCCACACACCCTGGCGAGGAATCTGGGTGGGACCAGGCTGCAGGCTCCTGCCCATGCTGGAAGTCAGTGCCAGCACCCGTGGACCGGGCAGGCCCCTCAGGCATACTTTACAAAAACAGTCTGCTGACCTGCTGGGCCTCTCCTCTGGGGTGTGCGAGGGGCACAAAGGGGCCAGGTACAGGCCCAGACAACAGCGCCCACATTCCCTGCCAAGACTCTAGGGCTCAGTCCTGCCTCCCAGCTGTCCCTGCCAGAAGGACTAGATTAGGCCACATTACCAGCTCTGCACAGGATCTGACACAAGACATTTTTTTTGTGTGTGGGAGAGACAGGGTCTCACATAGCCCAGGCTGGCCTTGAACTCACTATGTAGCCAAGGATGACCATGAACTCCTGATCCTCCTGCATCCACCTCCAGAG
>CABHPQ010175840.1:18687-83866 GCA_902168405.1 Peromyscus aztecus | reverse complement strand
TTTTTTTTTTTTTAGTATGTGTGCACATTACTGGGATTTGAACCTAGAGCCTCATACATACTAGGTAAGAACTCTATCACTGAACGTTATTCCCAGGCCTTTTTTCACCTTTCCTTCTGAAACAGGGTCTCATTCAGTTGCTCAGGCTTTGAACTCACTTTGTAGTCTTGAACTTGTGATCTTCCTCTCTCTGCTTTGGAATAGTTGTAGACTAGGCTGGTTCTTAACACTGCAGTCAGAGTACTTTTTCTAAAATACAAACCTAACCATGTAACTCTTTAAAGTCTACACAACAGTTCCGTATCAAAACATGGTGAAAATTCATGGCACTTAGCCAGGCTCCCAAGGGCCCTTCCAACATTTCTTTCATGCTTCGGTAACCCCTAAGCCTTACCGTGCACTATTCTGCTGTATCTAACACACCTAGACACTCTCATGCATTTCATACTCTCCTTTGCTGAATAATTTCTATTCATTTCCCACTAATTGTGCTCTAAGCCTTCATCCCTAAAGAGTCATCGGACATGTGATGTGCTCCCATCCCTTATAATTATCATACTTACATGTTCGTCTGTCTTCTCCATCAGTTTAGTGAGGGCAGAGAATGGGCCTCTCTTGCTTACCAGACTCTTCATTGCTTCACACAGGGCGTCACACACAACAGCACTTAGTAAAGATGTATTAAGAGAATGAATATAGCAATGATACCTCGAAGATCTTCTGATTTGCTCCTGTCAGAATTGTTGAGAGGATAACCCAAAACTACTGATACCTGAAGAAGGCAACTGTAGAGAGCATGTATGTATTATGGTCTCTGTAGGCAAACACCCCATTTTTTTTTCCCAAGGAAAGAATCTACACACCCATCTTGAAGCCTTCCACACCCTCTAGAAATCCTGGTATTCCTCTATATAGGCTATGGGTCTTGTAGGCTCTGAGCCACATGCACTTAGGTAACTCTTCTAAGCCAGCATCTGTCATGATTATCTTGGGTCTCATGATTGAGCAGGTATGTCCACTTCGCAGCCTGGTGGCACTGTGTCCCAAGACAGCTATAAATGTAGCACAACACATTTGCAGATGCTATCATATTGCAGTGTCAAATGATGCTAGACACCCCTGAAAAGTATCAACTTCAAAGTGGGGCCGATAATAACATATTTACTTCCTTTAACCATGATGGGTCAAGACACATTCAGTTGATGTCAATTTTGGCTGCTTCTGGAATCAGTTTACCAACTGTTATATAATGTAAGTCTATCCATAGTTTACACAGACACATGGTCCCAAACTGGTTCAATTTAGGCAGTGGTTTTTTTTTTTAATTTTAATTTGAACCTCTACACTGTTATGTGTGCTTCAGCAGATATTTGGTACTATCTGGAGACACTTTTGATTTTTACAACTTGGGATAGGGTGCTCCTGTCACTTACAGGGTTGAGGGAAGGAACGTTGTGAAACACGTTAGAATGTAAAAGGCAGCCTCCTCAATCAGAAACGACCTGCTCCAAGTGTCACTGAAAGCCCTGTGTGAAGGTCAACCTTGCTAGATTCTTGGGAAACAAGAGTTAAGGCCTATTCATTGATGTCATACTCTTTAAGACCCATGGGAGCAAAGCGGTAAGAAGGCTAGGCCTCTTTCCCTGCTTCATGTTTGAAAGAAAGACTTGTAGGCTATCTCTCAAGTAGAACAGCTGCTTTTGGGAAGTTTTTCTACATGGGTCCCTGGCAAAGATCATTAAATCTCCTAAGGAAATCTCATGATGCAAGGTATTTAGCACAGAGTTCAATAGTTTTGCACATAAAAGGGTCTTGGGGAAATTGGAACCATATTTGTTTTTCACACTGAAAGTTTCAGGCCATTTTGTTTTTCTAATGGTATAATCATCTGGACAAATATATCCATTTGAAATGTGAGTGAGATGTAAACTACTACCCTTCTTCTGCACAGACAGTCCAATGTATTTATACTTAATTCATGAAGGCATAATGTTACAAAACACATTTGTATATTATGAAGCCATATGGCATCAAATTTTCCAATTTATAGACAACTTTGTATTTACATAACAAATTATTAAATCAACCATTTTTCAGGTTTATAAAAGATCATTGAGGTACACACACAGTGTGTATAAAAGCAGATAAGGCTGATCATACATATTTACAGTAGATACAAATTAACTTTCATATTTGAAGATAATACTTTCAACATTTTTTTCTGTATCAGACTCCCCATTGTTAGCAGAATTTCCCAGGATTCCACTGTTTACTGCTTTCTGGCTCACCAATTTAATACTCACGTTTGGGTTGTTTACATGTATGAATTACTAATGTTCTTTTATCTTTGGCTAGTGCAAACATGACAGAGTGAATCAGAGAAAATGATAAACTCGGCATGACAGCTGTGGCTGATTGGTTTCTTTTGTCCATATCTTAACACAGGACTTACTTTATGTTCTACATTGAAGAGCCTTGAGTCTTGCATTACGTCACTTGGGCATAAACGTTCAAAGGAAACAGGTATTAGTTGGGATTTAGAATCTTTTCAGATAGAATAGTGCTACCAACATCCTAAGCATCCTACTGGGTCTTAAATGCTAATGCAAAATTGCCTGTAACTCACTAGAGAGGACTGAACACTGCGTGGAAGGGCACCATGGTTGACAACAATGTGTTGTTATCATCTGAAAGGAAATATCAATTCCTGTGCTCTGAGAATCTTCAGCAGCCTTACAGAAGGTGAGCCACCAGCTTCAGCTCCTCCCACACTGCTGCTGCATTATAAAGAAGGCCATGTTTACTTTATAGACAGACAGCAGAGGTCCATCCACATCAGGGTCTTATACAGGACTAAAGAGAGCTCATGATGTCATACGCGATGATGCTCTTCAAGCATTTTCATTCAAAGTGCAACTGAAAAGTATGTCCCCCCGCCCCCCAAATTTTCCTTTAAATAGATTTAAAAAACAAGTCCTGGACTGCCTGGAATGCAATAAGACAAACCACACAGGCTTTCTTAGTTAATTTTTACTCATTTGAAAATATCTGTTAAAACTACTTAGATGTGTAGTTTATTCTTTGTGTGCTTCCCAGAACTGTGAAGGGATAGAAAATGAATTATATTTCCTTTGCTAGTTAGGACTATTATGTTCTCTAAAGGAAAACAAAACAAAACTTTTTTTCATTCTTTCCTAATGCTTGATTTGTTTTCTTTAAAAAAAGTTATTTTAGAAAATAAAATAGAAGGGCTAGTTTTTATTTAAAAATAAATTGATTCAATAGAAAGAGAAGGACGTGGTTCTATGGGAAGGACTGAAGTATGAGTGACTAATTTTTTAACTGTAACGTGGGTGTAACATTTTAAAAAGTGTTATAGCATTGCATGACCTAAAATCCTGATAGTATCTACATTCCCTGCTTCCATGGAACTGTCAGAGGAGGGAGAAAGGCCCATGTGGACAGAGGCAACCACATCCTGCACCCACAGCAAAGCAACAGCAACCATGAGGCATGGCAGGAACAGACTCCACATGGTTCCGTGATGCAAAGTATACCACGGTGCACATGGAACTCACTCAAAATACCCAGAGAAGGTGTGGTCAAGCCAGTCTAAAGATGGACAGGCCAAGGCTAAGACACAGCAACACATAACACATACAGACACAGGGAGCACACAAACACGTCCATGTCTCACTGGGAGCAAACAAATATGCACACAAACAGAAGAAGCAGGCTGATGCAGAAGAAAAACATCAGTGGTACCAAATACATCAACTTGTGACAAAAACATGTCTACTACATGACCCAAAAGATTACTTCATGTGACTGTATGAAGGCTTGGGCAGTTGTGGAACCCTCCCTCTGGTACCCCCTTCCCCCACCTTCCCCAAAGACCAAATGAACATACCCACTGCAGGAAGCGTTCCTGCAGCAGCCATTTGTATTCCATCAGACTTGGGGAGAAGGGTTAGGGTGAGGACAGGCAGACAGGAAGACACAAAAGATCCGGGGGTGGGGGTGGGGAAGCTTAGAACTCTGATATCAACAGTGAGCCTGGAGGAGGATGGGTGTTGGGGGTGTACGCCTTTAATCCCAGCACTTGGAAGGCAGAGGCAGGAGGATCTCTGTGTATTTGAGGCCACCCTGGTCTACATAACAAGTTCCAGGACTGCCAGAACTATATAGAGAGACCTTGTCTTAAATTTAAAAGGAGAAGAAGAAGAAGAAGAAGAAGAAGAAGAAGAAGAAGAAGAAGAAGAAGAAGAAGAAGAAGAAGAAGAAGAAGAAGAGGAAGAAGAAAAAGAAGAAGAAGAAGAAAAAGAAGAGGAAGAAGGAGAAGACGACGACGACAAGACAAGACAAGACAAGACAAGACAAGACAACAACAACAACAACAAAAAACGACTCAGGTGGTGTGCTGTGTACTGTGTACTTTGGCCCCAAGAAACAACTTGAATTTTGTCTCCTTCTTCCTGAGTTACTGGAACTCTGTTTCATGATAGGTCTGAGGAGTTGAAGAGGAGGGTCAGAAAGGTGGTGGTATCTAGGAGTCCAGACCTGGTAGGGTACAATCTCCCAGCAGCTAAGCGCTGGGAGACAGTGACCAGGGCTAGAGCAGGCAGTGTTCTCTCTGGGGTTCCAAGACAGAAGGACAACAGACCCCTTCTTCTGACAGTCTCTACCTGAGGTGGTCTGAAATTTTGTTTATGCTACCACCACAAAGAACTGGGAAACAGGAGATACACTGTGTTCCACTATTAATCATTACCTTTATGATGGCTCACAGTTTTAGGTTTGTGTATTTGTAATGTAGTAATTTTCTACATTTATTTCACATTTTTCTTATTTAATGTAACACAAATAATTTGGTTAATAAGACTTAACCCACATATTTCAGCCACATTAATATATATATATATATATATAAAATAATCTGTGAATGGTATAAACAATTCTTTAAATAAAATAAATCTGATATGTTACATAATACTGAAACAATTACCATTGCTCATAATTTTGTACGCTGCTCTCCCTTCTGTGTAAAGAGACACTAATGAATGATATGAAATGTGGTTTGATTTCTTTTTTCCACTACAAACAATAAAAACTGAACTGTCATCACCCTCATGTCTGTTAATGGCTGCAACGTGTGGCTTTTGCCTCCATGTGTGGAAATGAAAAGTTATAGCTCGTCAGATGTTGTCTGTAGGAAACCTTTGATTCTGAACATCATTGGTGGAAAGCTAGCTAGCTCAACAGGTGGCTACCAAATATTTACTAAATAAGTGACTGAGGAAAATAGTTCATCTAAGTGGCTTTTAAATTTTATAAAACCTATTCTGCTTTAAAACGTAGTTTTAAAAAATGCCCTAAATGGAACAGCCATATATGTCACTTTCCAAGATGGGAAAAGGGGGTGGGGAGAATCTAAGAGCCAGAACACAGGGAGAGGTCTTGTGGATATGCCACAGCCACGTCCCCCTCGACATCACTGTAGTGGTTATCTGCACAAGACTTACACGTGATTGACTCTGTCAGCATTTCATCATGGATGCTGGAGAGACCCATTTGGCCTCACTCTACCCTGAGTGACTATTAGCAGTTCATGGCTGCTGCGCGAGGAGGGCATGTCATTTTCTCTTCTGGTGGATCTACTGGGAAGCTGCCTTGCTCCAGTAAATAACCTCCCACCCATGCTCAGGCAAGAAACTCTCCTCAGATTCAGTGCGTCATACACAGGAAGGCATGAAAATAGGACGGGGACTCACTGTAAAGGGGTGGGGTGGGGGATACAAGAGGGGGAATGGAGGCAGAGAGAATGACTCAAGTTCATTATACAAATGTCTGAAACTGTAAAACAGTAAGACTGTAGCAAATGGTTGAGATTCTGAATTCTTGATTTAGGCCCATGAGCCGTCATCTCTTCAGAAATTTGCAGTTTTCCTAGACACCAAAAACTGAGTCTAGTGGTTCTGTGCAAGGTTCCTGCTAAAGAGACATTATAGATGGACACTCGGTGGTGTGCAGTGTGTGCCATGACTTCCCTATTACATCATTATGCCTTTTCTCTGCTGTGAAATACAAAACCAGCATCTTTTACATTATCATAGAAAAGCATTTAGGTTGTATTTTTATTTATCACTTTACACTGGTAGTCTCTGGTAGGTGTACTCCATAGAAACCAAAGATTTTTGTACACTATTTCTTTGTACAATAAAAGATAAAGTGTGCATTAAGTATGCTTGTACATGACAATATTGTACAATATTTACATATCTAATATCGCCATGAAATTCTGTATTTTCTATATACAACACTGAAAATTCTTCAGAAACATTTGGACTATTTCTTATAACCACAATTTTAGCATAATAGAAAACGTTTCTCAGCAATCACTTGACCATTTATCACTTGGTTCACACAGGGATTTTGATTGTTTTGTTTTGAACATTCATTTTCCTTCCTGATCACAGCACATCTCCATCACTGCTCCTTCTGGCACCCTGTGATGGTGGTACCTATCTGCCATAGTTTACATTTGGATCTAACGGTGGCCGTATCGATACCTACATACAGATGTATCTGTGCATGCTCCTTTGATAAGCACTGTGTGCCAGTGGAATAGTCTCTGTTATCTGGAGATCTTCCTTCTCTTGGGCTTGGGGGGCCTCATCTGTCTGTCAGCCTGTGGGATTTGGTGAACCTGCAAATAAGGTGGGAAAAAAACAACAGGAAGATTGGAACCACAAACACCATCTGACTTCTGACAAAGAAATAGGGCAGAAAACAGTCTGCTCTGTTTTCAATCACTGCTATCATAAG
The DNA here is from genome assembly GCA_902168405.1 of Peromyscus aztecus. NCBI lineage: Eukaryota > Metazoa > Chordata > Mammalia > Rodentia > Cricetidae > Peromyscus > Peromyscus aztecus. Next base: position 77,041 of record CABHPQ010175840.1, on the reverse strand, counting down.
ACACTTTAAAAATTTATGAAGACCTAAATCTGTACAGTTTCGACAAGGCTTGAGCAATAGTAGAAACTGATAATCGGAGCTGGAGAACTGCCAGCCAGAGATCCCTGGATCAACAGTCTCATTATGTCCTGGAGAGTCAGGAAAATGCATACCAAATATTCATTTGTTCTCTTCATCACACCACTTATTTTATAACCACCACAAAGTGTCAAAGATCAGAACATATACATGTAGTTCAGTCCAAGGACGTTTGTTCATGAGAAGAACCGGTGTGGACAACAGAACACCACTACCATTCATCGGCAGGCCTGAGCTTGTGTAAGTTGGGAAGAATAGTTAATACAACTCACTGTTATATACTAGCATAGGAACTAGGAGCATTTAATTCTGTGTGCCAAGTTGAAAAAGGGTTGATTGGTACCAGGGCATTAGACAGCAGATACATTTTGAGGGACAGGAAGTGAGTAATCAGGTCTCCCAAGTCCTACTGATGTCAAAGAATGAAGTAAGACACAGAAGACAGAGTAGACCTGAAGCTGTGGCCAAAGTAAATGTTTAAAACTAGCATTTGGAAACAAAGCCATTGTAGTATTTGCCAAGTCCCATGGTGTAAATACTTCTACCACAGCCAATTTTAACCTACCAACATAATGTCACAGAACTTAGACTTAGGAAAACAATCAGTTGGGTTAATTATGTGCTTTAAATATAATGTTTAAGGATTAGGAACTAACTCAGCTGTAAGTGTTTGCCAAGCATGCATGAAGCCTTAGATTCAATTCCCAACACTGAACTAATTATAAACAGGAAGTTTAGACAACAGCAGAGGCTATTGTCTTTAGTCAAGGGTAAAATTCTTTTTTTAAAAAATAATATTCAAAACTTTAAGATAATGCTCATGAACTTCCAGGACTGCTTCTTTCTCCAGACCCTTTCCACACATGGTTTTAAAACAAGTACAACTGCAATTCACAAACAAGGAGTTATGTAACTGAGGAAAGAGTCTTTATCCACAACAATGTATTAGTGGTCTGTAGGTCCAATGTGGCCAGAAAAGGTATGTTACTTAGCTATATAGTGTTTTAATGTTTTGTGTATATACAAGTGCTTTAATATCTTACAAACAATTGTAAACATGAGACATTTTACTTTTGGGTTCTCATGAAAGTTGAAGACATCTTGCAACTCCAATGCAACTTCCCCCATGGCTCAACTCTGCTGGAGTGTAAAGGGGGAAGTGCTTCTGAAGAACACATTCCAATATTGTCTCATTAGTTGCCAATGCCTGGTGGCCATAAAGGCCAAATGTCCCAAGGAAGAGAGTAATGAGATGAAGACCAAACCATTTTTATCTACGTAAGGTACATTGTATAATGCATTTCCTAACCCACTTGAGTTGAGGAGGTCTGGGCTGCTAGAAGCTGTGTTGAAAAATCTCCGTGCCCTCTCTTTCTTCACTATTAAGCAGGATGCAAAGGATACATGGAACATGGAACATGTCAAGGTCCTAAGGAGTGGTGGGCACTTTACAGAGCATCTAGGATATGAGTAGCTGAGTGGAGTAGCACCTTTCTCAGAGGGCACCAGAATCAAGTGAGACATGCCCTTTGGTGCTGAAATTCTAAGACTGGGAGTGGTCAGCAGTGTAAGCAGCACATCTTTGTTGGCAATTCTCAATTCTAGAATGGTTGCTGCTCTCATACCTGATCCTCTTTACTTATAGACAGTGTATACCTGGTACTAGATGATGTTGCATTGATGGTCACTGGTCTAGATCTACAAGTTTATCAGGAAACTCAGTGCCAAGCTAGGTTAGATTACCAAACTTTTATGACCCTCACCAATGGCAATGTTTTGTGAACCTCTACGTTACCCATCACTGAGTAGCCACTGGATGGGTTGTTAGAATTCGGATGACCTAAGTCGAAGTGCTGGTAAATTACTTTTCATCACTACATAGCCTGAAATAATTCTTACTTCAAAGAGATTACTAAAATTTGATTTGTGTGTTTATTGAAGTCTGTGTGTGAAGGAGAGAAAGCTTTGTACTTCTCACTTCAAACTCTCCAATGCATAGTTCAACAAAAATGTGAAGAGAAAGCATATTACTTCCTTAATCACAGAATTTACGGTTTATACTAACAGAATTTTGCACAAAACATTTTAAGATAACAGAAGGAAAATGAGAAGTCATTTTGAAATGGACCAAACTTTTTTATCTCACTTTTTTCCTTGAATGTGTGGAGTGAAGTTTGCATTCCTGAATATTTTGGTTACATTGATGGCTACTGCTACTCACAGGAGTATCTGTGAGTAGGAGTAGTACTGCTACTCAAATGCAGAAAGCTGTGGTTGGGACCTCACCATATTGCTGCTGACACTTAATGAACCTTTGTAGGACAACAAATATTACTTATCTCAGAAAAAGTAAGGCCATAGCTACTACAGGCTCCTTTTTCTTAAATGCTTTTCTGGTATCAGTTCAGCACTGCTCTGAGAGTTGCTCCATAATGTTCAAGAGAAGCTACCAAAAAAGTATTCATGCGATTTATTTTCAAAGAAACACAGTATAATGAGAAAAATAAATGAACTTACGGTCCCAGACATTTTGTCCAGTTCACTCATGGCCTCATGAATAGCAGCTTCTAAATGGTTATTTAGCTTTCCACTTCTGGAATTAATGAAAATAACATGCCAGATTAACTAATTAAAGAAACAAAAGGCTTGATTTAATTCTCTAATCAGAAAACAAATATATCAATTCCACCAGAGAAAAGCAAATCTAGATTCACATTTGGAAATTTCAGGCCATAACAATCACTCTGGAGTCCCCACCACTGAACACTAATGATTACAGCAACACCACCTTGAAAAGATGAACACAGGAAGCTCACTCCACCACGTGCTTCTTCTGCATTCTGGTGAAGAAGGCTGGGTCAGGGGCTCTTGGCTTCTAAAGCAGCTGCTTCTACCAGAATCCAGCCTGCCCCACAGTGTCTCTTGCCTGGCTGATTTTCAGCAGGCAAACAAGACTGTGGCTAGGACACGGGCACTGAACTGCAGGCTCTGGCCACTAGGGAGCTCCCTCCGCCCTTTCTGGATCATCTCAGCTACGTCGAATTGAGCAAGAAAGCTAAAATCTGATGCACTGTCCAGGTGAGAAATAGCTTATTCCCTTGTCACACCCGAGGCTCAGAGGCCAGTTTCACCACATTGTTCCTTAAACTGAAATGACTTTCAAGAGACACAGAATGACTCTCAGGTGCCTGTCTTTCTTCTGACTATTGCTTTCCTGCTCAGCATTCCACTTCATGTTTTCATGAATAACATACCACACATTTTTTGAAACTGATATGGATGAAGCTGTTGTGCCCATTACTACAGTCACGCAAACTGACCTTCTCTACGGCTACACATCCTTTCACCTAACTTCCTTCCCCTCATCTATACGTATAAATCTTCCTCCCCAATCTTCTGAATATGCAGGCAATCTATTCCCCTCAGGACATGTGATGGGAAAGTGGCTGAGGCAAACTGCTAGAGCAGGCTACCATTAGTATGGCTTTGCATGAGTGAAGTCGTATCTCAGCATCGACATGGAGGTTGGAAATGTGCACTTGTGGGAGGAAACACACCGTAAATTCAGTGGGATGCCTTTAGATGAAGTCTTCTCATTTAGCAGAGTGTTCCCTAGGTTTTATCCTTAGTACACAATGGCCAGACAATTCCTATGTTTTGGGATTTTTTTTCTGTACCTTACAGATGCTCAGTTATCCACCTTTGAGTATTATACTTCTAGGCACACCATAAATGCTGCATATATTTCCTAAGTGAATTTGTCCAAAGTCAACATAAATGGTCCTATATCTTGGTAAAACAAATGTGCACGCAAGTCAGTTCAACTGACAGAAAAGATTAGCCTACTAACTTTAACCAATTATAAGGATAATACCAACAATTCCCTCCACCTTTTGCTGGTCTTATAATCAATCCATCCATCTATGTATCTATGTATCTATCTATGTATCTATCTATGTATCTATGTATCTATCTATGTATCTATCTATCTATGTATCTATCTATGTATCTATGTATCTATGTATCTATGTATCTATCTATCTATCTATCTATCTATCTATCTATCTATCATCTATCTCTATATATACACATTTCCCCCATTAATTAAAAAAAAAGCTAAAAATGCAGAGAAGTTCAGAGAACAAAATAATCTCCACATACCCACTCCCCGGAAATGGGTTGTTAATAAATTAAATGTTCCTATGAAGTATTCTTTATCAAAAAGATAAATCTGGTATTTCTACTTGGTGACTCTTCTCAGTCACACTCTCTCCCATATGTCTCCCTACCTTACATTTTATATGATACGCCCATGGACAGAATTGCTTTATGCATTTACACACACAAAAAGCTGTCATGATACACAATTCATATTTTTTCCACTACTATATCACCACCACCACCATCATCATCATCATCATCATCATCATCATCATCATCATCTTGAGGCAGGGTCTTGCCAATGTTGATCAGGCTGGCCTGGAACTCTGAAGCCTCTCCCTCCATGATGGGATAAAGACGTGCATCACCATACCAGTATTCCTGTATCATTATTTGGGGGCACCATTCAGGCTGATATAAAGTTTTCATTCTCTCTACCCAGGACACAGCATTCCCACATATATACTGCCTGCCATTCCAGTTTGATGGACTCTTCCACCTTGCAGAGTCACTCGGAGTTGTTTTTCCATGAGGAGTTTGCTACGTGTGATCATGGGTGGTTTGGAAGACGCTCAAATTCAGGACTCTGAGGCCATTTTTGTTTGGCTAAGTTTGGGCTAGGACCCCTTTTAAGGGCTATTTGGTGAGAATATTCTCCATGGGCAAATTGCCCAATAATATCACACTTGCTGCAGTGCATTTAATAGGTTTATCTTTATTTTGTCTTTTGGATTGAGAAACAGGCACTTCTATTTTTTCAAAAATTAAAAAAAATTACTTATGCATATGGGTGTTTTGCTTGCAAGTAAGTTTGTATGCCATGTGCATGCCAGGTGTCCACAGACACCAAAAGAAGGCATTGGATCCCCTGGGACTAGATTTATAGATGGCTGTTAGCTACTGTGTGAATGCTAGGAACTGAGCCTCAGGCCTCTGGAGCAGCAGCCGGTGCTTTTAACCGCTCAGCCATCTCTCCTGCCCCCATATGCATTTCAGTTTCAAGAATATTTAGTTTTTATGTATTTTGATTGTAACATATTATGGAATTAAAATGGATATACCTAAAAAGTTCTAAATAGATAAAAAGAAGAAAAAATATTTCATTAAAAAAATCCATCAGGGAACTATGCTCTTTTCCCTTGAATCTTTTAATTAATTATTAATTATTAATTAATTAATTTAAGTCTGATAGTGCAACAAGCCATGGTGTTGAGGTTAAAGAACAGATTGTGGGAGTCGGTTCTCTCCAACCACGGGGATCCTAGGGCTGAACTGAGAAAGCACGTTCAGTCACCGAGCCGCCTCGCCAGCCCTCCCAAGAATCTTAACAGCAAAAGTACTTTCTATTTATTGAAAGGCTTCTATTTGCAAAGAACTGTGTCAGATCTTTACTATTATCTCATTTAATCTTAACAGCAATCTCATGAAGTAGGTATTGTGATAACTGTGTGTATGTAATACTTTGTGATTTCTTTAGGTGAAAAGAGTGAAATCAATTATAATTAAGTAATGAAGAAAATGTATATTTAACTATAAATAACTTTTTAAAGTAAGAGTCATGATTTTTTTTCCAATGAGGAACACAGTAACATTATTATGCAAGTACAGAAATGATTTAACCTTACTTATAGAATACAAAGTTAGAACATTAGGAACTCATTGTTCACCCAATCATTAAAGAATTTGTAAAAATACATGCAATATGAAACGGTTCAGTGGGTAAAGGCACTTGTTATCAAAGCCCGATGACCTGAGTTTGCCCCAAAAGGAATGTGGTGGAAGAAGAGAACTCACACAAGCTGTCTTCTGACAGCAACACATCTGCCCCAGCACACACATGTTCCCCGCCCCCCGCGCCCCCCGCGCCCCCCCCCCCACCAAATAAATAAAACATTCAATGTTAATTTAGAGCAAATAGCACAAGGTTTAGTTATAATAAACTGAAACAGATACTAGATGGGGATATGACTATTTTTTGGAAAAAGAATAAACATACAGATGTGGAGCATAGGATTATTTGAAGGCACCATGAGAGTCAAGAGGTAAAGACACATTTTTCTAGCTATCACATCCACAGACCAATTTTCACAGTATTTGTGCTGGGGACGAATGAGCTTAAAAGAGGAAGAGAAGGCTCCATGAGTTCTTAAAGGGGACAGTTAATCAAATTTGGGTTTTCCAGTCCTGAGAGCCTTCCTGTGGAGTCTCCGCTAGTATTTTCTATTTCCTGCTGACATTTAATAATAAACATTTTTACTAATGGACACTCTAAACCCTAACTGATTAAGCAATAGACATTAATATAATTACATTTATAGTCATTAATGGAGATAATTGCCACTTCTCATCTCTTTTGACTATATTGTCATATATTATCTTTATCTTTACTAGTAAAAAAGAAAATAAAAAGGCCAGGTAAAATCTGTGAATGATATAAGATGTAAGTGTGAACTGAGAAATTATATATGACTTTATAAGATTCACTTTTGAATGTCTGTGACTCATTTCAGGTAGAACATAACAAATTTGCATAAAAACGGAAAGTCAAGAACTCTGTACTCTGAAAATCTAATCCATAAGCCGTATGAAAATTTAAGACAATTAAAAAAGCTAAGTTGAATTTACTCTTTTTATTGTTTAGTAGGAGTTTTGTATATGTATATGATTCATTTTCATCAAATCTACAACCCCTGATATTTCTCCTTCCCCCTACCACTTTCCCTCCCATCTTCATGTGCTTCTTCTTCTTCTTCCTCCTCCTCTTCTTCCTCCCCCATCCTCCTCCTCTTCTTTTAAACCCACTGAGTCCACTTGGTACTACCTGTACGTCCATGGGTATAAGACCATTGACTAAAGCATGGTAGGCTCTCAGCGGCCACAGCCCTGAAGAAAACTGACTCTACCTCCTCCACAGGCCTCAGTTGCCAACAGCTCCTCAGTTAGGGGTGGAGTCCCTCCCCTGTCCATGCTGGAATTTTGGCTAGCCTGCTTCTGTACATCAGTCACAGCTGCTGTGTGTTTTGCATGCAGTTGTGTCTGGAAAATACTACTTTACTGCAGATGTTCACTATCTCTGGCTCTTAAAACCTTTCTGTTGCTCCCCCTTCCGAGATGAACCCTGAACCTTGGGAGGAAAGGTGTGATACAACTACCTTATTTAGAACTTAACATTTCACAGTTTCTTATTCTTTACATGTTGACCAGTTGTGGGTCTTTACACTAATCACTACCTACTAAAAAGAAGTTTCTCTGATGAGGGTTGAGAGATGTATTACTTTATGGATATAAACATCTTAGGAACAGTTTGATACTATATCCATAATATTATTGGCAGAATAATAGTAGTAGCTTCTACCCTAGGACCTGTGACCTTGCCAGCAATGAGTTTTTGACCAAGTTAGTGGTACCGGGCATGCATTATATCTTGTGGATAAGGTCTTAAATCTAATATTTTTAAAAAAAGTGGTTGGTTGCTCCCTAATACCCATGCCACTATTGTACTCGTGAGTTTGTACTGTCAGGATGCTCATTCTTGTAGCTTGCTGGGTTCATAGCTGGATAAGAAAGTGGATTATTTTTTTCTCCTGGTAGCCTACAAAGCATCTCTATCTAGCACTATGAAAGCTATTCAGTAGGGATGAAACTTCCAAATTGGTACCAGCTTGATTTCTACATGTTCCATAACTCAGGTATGTGGTGACATTTCTCAGTTTTAAAGTGAAAATATATTTGGCTTATTTTTTATCATTTACCACTTTCCAGCTTTATAAGATATCAAGTAATTATAAGAATTTGTACACATAGAAAGCTGGATCACCTTGTAATTGAAAATAATAATGTATCAAAAAGCTTTGAATTTTTCTTTTGTAGAACCACTTCTTTAAGCAAAAGATTAACCTAAATTGTTAAAATGTTACTACTTCTTATGGTTAGAATGTGATTATTATGCCAATCCAAAGATATTCATTTATGACATGGTAGTTTAAGATATTAACAATTAAAATGACTACATAAAATTCTAAACATTTACTATAACAATATGTTTCAACTGGCAAAAATACTGGATAATTTATTTCTTTTACTTTCAACTATATATGCCAGGTACTATGTGCAAGGCTCTCTATATTATTATCTATGTTATAATAATCCTAAAGTAGGAATTAATATGCACATTTTCTATGTTGAATGTAGGCTCAGAGAGATTAAGCAACATACTCACAGGCACAGGGCTACGAAGGAAGCAGCAAAAAACAGGGTATGAATCCAGGTCAAGAATCAACCTTTTAAATCTCTAAACATTTTTGCTTTTCAGACTTATCCTCTTCTTAGTCTACAACAATACTTAAATCTCTGTCATCACCGTGGTTTGAATGTAAACTGTTGTACAGATGAGAACATCTGGTCCTGTTAAACCTTTAGGAAGTAAGTGGACTACCGGGACATAGGCCTTGAGGTTTTAAACCTTGCTGCACTCCCTGCTGACTCTCTGCTTCCTGAGTGATGATGCAATGTGACCAGCCAGCTTTTAGTTCTTACCAGCAAGCCTTACCAGCCTGCAGTCAAGGGTTCCCTACCAGGATGGATTGTGTCCTTGTGGAACTGTCGACCAAAATAAACCCTTTCTCCTGTGAATGGCTTTTGTCAGGTATTTTTCTCACAATGAGAAAAGTAACTAAAAAAAAAAAATCTTCTATTGCAGCTCTGGTGAAAGTACTGCTGCTCTTGCACAGGACCTGTGTTCAGTTTTCTGATGCTGCAAACCACAGGTAACTCCAGTTCTACAGGATCTGACTCCTTCTTCTGACCATCACAGGCACCAGGCACACACATGATATACATACAATGCAGGCCACACACACACACACACACACACACACACACACACACACACACACACCAAACAACAACAAAAAACAAAAACAACAAACAAAAACCCTAAAAATAAAACACCCCACTTTTATTGTAGTTTTCCAGGAAAACTTCACGAAGTGTACAGAAGACAGTGAACATCTGTGATCTCCCCTCTCTACTTCCTTATTTTATTCCACAACCCATGAGCACTTTGTGTTGGCATTCTGGCCCACCCCTTGGGGACCCACCCTGTGTCATGATGTGAAGCCTCCTCCTTTAAGGAAAAGCCCCTCCCTTCTTCTTCCCCTTCCTCACTTTCTTGTCACAAAGTGGGCACACCTCTGCTTTCCCTCTTTCCCTCCCTCTCTCTTCCTCCCTCTCCCTCTCCCTCCCTCCCTCTCTCATAATAAACTCTCCACATGGATGCTGTGTCTACATGGTATGAGTGACTCTCCACCATGCCACACCACTGCCTCCTGAACTGTATCATTACACTTTATATATCACCAAAGGACTGGAAACCAGCCTTGCTGTGGTCACATGGCCTCCAAATTGCCCAATGCAATGGAGAAGTCTCACTTCTTGTCTTACTGGATCTCTGTTGATGGTTTCAATCTTTGTTTTCCTTCCCTTTTTGAGACAGGTTCTCACTGTCTCGTCTGTGCTAATCTTGAACTCATGGTGATCCTCCTGCCTCAACCACCCAGGGGGTTGTGATTACAGGCCTAAGCCACCATGCCCAGCTTCAGTCTGTCTTCTAAGGCCTTCCTCTCTTCCACTGCTTCTTCTCTTTTTTCCTAGTCATTTGTCCCACCTTCCTCTTTCTGTTAAATGTCTAATTTTCCAGCATTCAGTCCTTAGTGCACTAATCTCCAAGTTGGCAGTGCACTTCTACATGACTGTAACATTTTTACACATCAAATGCCAGTTTCCTAGTCTCAGACTTATCGGTCAGCTCTCTCCACAACAGACCCACAACTGTATATCCAACAGTTCCCTCCATATTTCTATTTTAGTTACTGTTTCTAGTCCTTTCCTAATCATGCAAGCCCATGTCCTTGATTGCTTTCTTTCCTATTTTGATCATCACCACGTTTTGTCAATTTTACCTCCTAAATATTTCCTGAGCACATTTCTTCTCTTCCAGCTTCATTACTGCTTGAATCCTTCCTTGGCTACTGGCAGGAACTCCTAGATGATCTTCTGCCACTAAGACTGTTTTCTTAAGATTCCTCCTCTTCTACATTCATATCAAAGTGAAAATCCGACCACCCAGGCCCACTTTGGGTACTTCAAATAAAGCAAAGAGTCATTATATTGGCTCCTGCTTATACTTCTGGCTATACACTTAAAATGGTCTATCTGATGCTTTCCCCCAATTCAGTACTGACATTATCTAAACACTGTCCTACCTGAGCCCATTTTGGTAATGAGTAAGCTTTGGCTTAGTTGTCATCTCTAGGAAAAATTCTTTTTGTTTTGTTTTCTTTCTTTCTTCTTTCTCCTTCCTTTTCTCCCTCCCTCCCTCCCTTCCTTTCCTCCTCCTCCTCCTTCCCCCCACTCCTCTCTCTGTCTTTTTGAGTCAGGGTTTCTTTACATGACCTGTCCTGGAACTCACCATGTAGACCAGGCTGGCCTTGAACTCAAGAGATCCATCTGCCTCTGCCTCCTGAGTACTGGGATTAAAGGTGTGCACCAAGTTGCCCAGCTCTAGGAACCGTTCTTTGTTGAGTTCACTGTTACTTCTCTGTGTTTCTCAAATATACTTACATATAATGCTTTCCTTGCTATTTTCACATTTTAATTGTGTGTTTCTGAATCTGTCTCTAAGGGATACAGCACTGTGCCTGGCACAGTTTCTTCCTAAATTAGGAATAAATAAAATTGGGAATAAGTGAATAAATAAGTGGTTTGGTTCAATATAATTTATCAGTTACGTAACTTTCAACTAATTATTCAAGATATTTGGGTCTGAGTGTCTTCATTTGCAAATGGGCTCAGTAATTGTGGCTTATCTTGTGACTGGGAGAATAACACAAAAGAAAACAATGTGTGTGTGTAATGCAAAACCCGGCGCTGGTGTACACAAGGCCAGCCAGTGTGGTTAAGAGGATAATATGATAAATATGGCTGCATCTTACTACTTCTGCTTTGTGTTTTCTTCTTTCTTTCTAATCTGTGTGATAAACTGTATGATTACTTATGATAAAGAACACTGCTTTAGACAGTCCCATATTAATTGACCACAAACAGTAAACTGGTTCTAAAGAAATAATTTTAAAATTGTGTGTTATGCATTACCTTTCAGAAGTGGTCTAAGTGAAATGTAGGGCATGGGGAGAGATCCAGTTCATCTCAAAGCAGCATTTGCAAGTATGTGGAGAAAGTTATTTACTTCTGTGTCACCAACTGTATCTTGCAAATAACCCAAGTACATAGTGTGCTTCACAGACAGAAACATTTAGGGTCTTTTAAACAAAGGCATAGGCACCACTGAGCATCCAACGACTCACTATAAATGTGTGAAGTTGGTATTTCACAATATCCCTCCTTTTGCTTGCGTTAATTTTACTGGTCTTGTCCTACATCCAGCCTCTGCAGGGGAAGTGCCACTTCAGAGTAGAGAAACTGGATCTTTTATGGAAGATCTACAACTAACCACCTAAGTGAAACTGATGTTTTTAAAAGGATGGTGAGTGGGGCTAGTAAGTGGTAGAGCGCTTGTGTATTTACAATACTCTGAGCTCTACCCCCAGCACCACATAAAATAAAGGAAAAAACTCTGATAAAATATCAAAACAAACCGGCAAAGACTAAGCCTATGTCTTAACGGTGTGTGAAAGGATCATTTTACAAATGAATAAAGATTAATGTGCAATTCTTCTTTTAAAAACATTTACTTACTGTGTGCGCTCATGTGTGCAGTGCACCCACTACAATGTGCACATGTGGAGATCAGAGTACAACTTAGAGGGCTGCTTTTCTTCCTCCACACGTCGGTCTAGGGTTCCAGGGACCAAGTACTAGGCTCAGGGGCAAGTACTTTTGCTGAGTCAGCGATCTTGCCAGCCCTGGCGTATCAGATTTGGTTGTTGGAAAATGGGGAACTGAAGAGGTATGTCAATAACATGGTTGAAAATAATCCTCTGTATCCACATACAAAACTACATTTGTTTCTCTACCTTAATGTAAAACAATGATTACAATTCATAAAGTATCTTATAAAAATGCTTTGTAATATTACCTGCTTATCTGTATATTTTATTCATCAAAGCAATCCAGGAAAACTTGAATAATAATGGTTCAAAGTTCAACTTCGTGTTAGAATTCTAAGGGAACTTATATTCAAGTCCCTAACTCTGGTGAAACAACAGCAAAGCCACTTGCATCACTTTGACCAGTGGGGGACCTGCCAGCGATTGTCCATGTATATGACAGGGTGCTCCCCTCTCCAGTACTTGAACTGCAAACAACAGACTCACTAAACTTGTAGAGCATATTTAATTGCCATTGAAGAAGTATTAATCACACTTTCTTTCCTGTAAGTTAGGAGGTGAGGATGGAGGAAGGAAAGAATGGATGAAGAAGCAAATCCCACATGCCACACACACAAATTACATAGAAAACGTCTTTGTGCAATAGATTGTTTGAGGTGTCCATTATGGTCCTCTGATGAGAAATATCAAAGAATAGTACCTGGGTCACAACATGAAACCAATCAGTGAGATGTCACAGTCCCTGAAGGAAAGACAAAGTGGAAAACCAAAGTGCTTACTTTCTGTTCCTTCTCCGGACTCGGCTGTAGGCTTCTAAACCTTCTGTTAGGGTCTTCAACTTCTCGGGCTCCACCTAAGTGAAGGTATGAAGACCAAACCACATTACCCAGACCTGTAATTGTTGAACATGCTTTTTATTCTACTTTCTTGCTGGATAGCAAGTGTGGCACTGGGAAAGGAGCTCCCCTCCCCCCAGCCATCAAATGTCCTGTCCTTGCCCGATTCCAGGCAGATTCTAGGACTTTTAAGTTGAAGCATCAGTGGAAATGAAAGGCAGTTTGGCTTTGACATTGCCAGTGTTTTGAAAATAAAAAGCCTGGAATTTAAGTAACTTTCTGCACACACAATCATATAGCTCCCAAGTCCTGGCCCACTTTCTCCACTGCCTTATTTATGCTCTCAAAGGTAAGAGTGGTGCTCAGGGAAGAGGGGGAGCTTTAGAGTCAACAGGCTGGAATCTTATCTCATTTTTTTTTTTAAGCAGGAATTGAACATTTAAATATTCTTTCTTTAAAAGGTTTTGGATCTTTTTTTTTTTTCTTTCTTATTTCATTTGTATGAATGTTCTGCCTGAATGTATGTATGTGCACCTTGTGCATGCCTGGTGTTTGTGGATATCAGAAGTGGGCATCAGATCTTCTGGAACTGGAGTTACAGATGGTTATGAGCCACCATGAGGGTGCTGGGAACTGAACTTGGGTCCTCTGCAAGGACAAACACTCTTAACTGCTGAGTTAACTCTCCAGTCCCAGACACTTACGTTTTCTAGGCCTCATCTTCCCTGTCGATAAAAGGCCAGTAATACATATCTTGCAGCTCTGTTTTCTGTGGTCAGTAGGATGGAAGGCCACATTGTACACAGTCTAGTGAAAAGCAATTAGGCACCCCAGAGGCCAGAGAATGAGAAGCATAGAAGCCATGCCTAGGCCTTGCTGCTGGAGGAAGGAGGGGCCCATACTCTGCAGGCTTCTCTCTCCTGCCCTGCCATCACTGCAAATCTATGGAGTCCGCTTGCTCCACAGAACTTGGCCACCCACTGGGACTGAGTATTTGCAGGCATGGGGTGTGTGCATACCTTCTGCCCCTCCCTCAAGAAAAGCAAAAAAAAAAAAAAATGAGGGAAATGTGTATGTATCGAAATGCCTTTGGAAATATTTTGCTATTTTTGATGATCTTAAAAAAAAAAAAAGCTATCCCTTATCTGTATGCTCCTCACTACTAAGCCACTTTTATATAAAAATTCAGAGTTCAGGAAAAGCTTCATGGATAGGAAGTACTTATCAGCAAAGAAATTAGCTTTTGTCTTTAAATTTTAATGATAGACATGAATGTCATTTATAAATAATTTCTCTGTGACCTCCTCCTCAGACTAGCACACACTAAGAATAACAAAGTGTTTCCACTTTCATTTCTGAGAACAGGCATTTCGATCTGTTCAGTCAAGTAACACAAAGGTATTCATTTGTGTAGTTTCCTATTTTGTCTCAAAGAAACCAAGTTTGCTAGGAATATCTGATAGAATACGTGCCAGAACAAACGACATCTTTGTGCCTGCCACACTTCATACAGAGATGTGTCATTCTGTCCAAAAGAGCCCACGTGAGCTGAATGTATCCACATCTCTGAAATACAGAAGGCTTCTATGTACAGTATCACACTCCATGGTATAGTTCTATTTTTGTGCACATTCATGAAAGGGACACACAAGATATTATACGTATTACATTTAGGGAACTATAATACATAGTTACCCCTTTCTTGTTTTTTGAGATCATGTTTTACTCTACAGTTGTCTCACTGTATAACTCATGCTTAACTTCACTTATTTTTAAATGAACTTCCTGCCAGTAGGAGGGAAGCTCCCCTGTACAGAAAGCTCTGTCTAACCCAGGTCTCCTCAGACTTGTGATGAGTCACAGAATTCAGGTTCACACTGAAACAAAAGATGCAACAATTAGTCTGCTGGCCTTAATTTTAAAAACTTGTTAGGTTGCCTTTAATCCTATCACCTGGGAGGCAGAGGCAGGCAGATCTCTGAGTTCAAGGCCAGCCTGGTATATATAGGGAGTTCCAGGACAGTCAGGGCTACACTGAGAAAACCCTGTCTTGAAACACAACCCCACAGGCAAAACAAAACAAACGAACAAAAATTTGATAGGTCAGAATATTTTTAAGTTCTCAATTTATAATTTCAATTAAGTGAAGAATAGGGGCAGTAAAAAATTTGTGCTATTTTGTGTAAAAAGAACTATTATATCATTTAATATGATAATCTTACAAACTAATTTTATTTTACATATGAGAGTAATGAGTGTAAATAATATGGCCAGAATTGAACAGTACTGATTCCAGAATTTTCAACCTCTTTCCAACCATATTAAGTCCAGCATGAATAAAATATAAAATCATTTACAGCTAAGAAAGCCACATTAAAAATACACATACACATATATGAATATATACACACATGTAAATATAATAGACATCATAAAAAGCTAGGCTACTAGGCTATTTAAAATAAAAATATTGTTTACTAACATTTATTAACATGTCCAAATTTATCTTCAATTAAATATTTTATTTATTTGTTCATGTGTGTGCATGCATGTGTTGGTGATATGGCTCATGCGTGCAGGTCAGAGGACAACTTGCAGAAGTCAATCCTCTTCTTCCACCATGTGGGTCCCAGGGATTGAACTCAGGTCCTTGGGCTTGGAAGCAAGCATCTTTATCTGTTGTGCTATGATCAATTTTTAAATGCCTGGATGATTTTCCAGTGGTCTTTAATTTTCTGAGTCTATTACCTACCATAGTCTCTTCATTTAAATCTGCTTCTGAAGCTCTAAGATACAGTCACACTGAGCTACATTATTCATAGATGGTTCAGTGGCCTGGAGTAATGAGAGTAGTTTCTGAAACTAAACAAAAGGAAGGTGCACACCACTGCATTTCTGTGATAAAACCATATATATATCTCCCCAGGAAAATGTTTATTTAATATGTGTATGATATATATCATATATATGATCATATATCATATATATATACACACTGTATATTGTTTCTGAGGGAAAATATTGCTATATTTACAAAATATTAAAAAACTCTTTAAAAGTACTCTTATAGATGGTATCAGAGAGGAACAAAATATATTCAAATTCTCATCAAATGAAAATCATGCTTAATGATTTAATTAAGACTTCCTTATAAATTAGTTAACATATAAATAAAAAACAGGGAAATCAAGCATATAAATGTAACATTAAAAATATTAAACACACACAAATATTTTTATAAAACTTACACTGGAGAAGCACGTTATTTGAAGATACTCAATACTTTATCTATAATAGATTCTTGTATACTTACAAGTCAGGTTATTCCTAGCTTGGTGAGAAACTGGTAGAAGACTTTATCATTTTATCTTTGGTCATAATCTCATAGTCTCATTCTAGTAATAATGCTGCCACTAGTAAGGGCCACCATTGCATAACCCTTCATACATGTTTAACAATGATAAAAAGCAATTCCCATCAAATTTCCAATAATGAAAAATAATCTTAACATTCGCATGGAAGAACAAAGGATCCTGGATAGCCAAATATACTCCTGAACTAAAACACAAACCAAAAAAATCTCTGCTGAAGATGTTCTCATTGCTGAAAGCCACACTAACCAAAACATATTGACACTGGTGTGAAGCCTGACACACTATGAAGGGACTCAATTAGAGGATAAAAAGATATAAGTCCAAGCCACCTGAATTTTGTCAAAGATGACAAAAACACACATTGGGGTAAAGACAGCATCTTCAACAAATGGTGTTGGGGAACTGGATACCTACATGTACAAAAATGAAACTTTATCCTTCTCTCTCAACCTGCACACAAATCAACTACAAATGAACCAAAAAGTTCAATGTTAGAACTGAAACTCTAGAACTTCTGGAAGAAAGAGTAGAGAGTACAGGCTCAGGTAAGGACTTTCTGAATAGGACTTTGGTCACCCAGGAAATAGGACTGCAGTGGTTTGAATGAGTATGGCTCCCATGGGCTAATGTATTTGAAAGCTTGCTCCCTAGTTGGTGGAACTGTTTGGGAGGGATTAGGAGGCATGCCCTTGTTGGAGGAGGTGTGTCACTGTAGGCTTCAAAAGACTCTTTTACCTCCCAGGGCTCTCTGTGCCTTGTGGATATGGATCAAGATGTGAGCTCTAAGCTGTTCTTTTGCTCTGCCATCATGGACTCTAACCCCCTGAAACCATAAGCCAAATCAAATGCTTTCTTTTATAAGTTGCCTTGGTCATGGTGCTTTATCACAGTAATAGTAATTAATAGTGACAGTAATAGTAACCAAGACAAGGACCATAAGTGGCATTGCATGAATTCTTCTGTCCTATAAAGGAAAATAATAGACTGAAGAGGCATCCCACAGAATGAGAAAAATTATTTACTAGCTATATATCTGACAGAGGATTAGTGTCTAGAATGTGCAAAGAACTAAAAAAACAAAATACCAGAAAAACAAACAACTCAGTTAAAAAGTGGGCTATGGAACTAACTGAACAGAGTTCTTAGAAGATGAAACAAAAATGATCAAAGAATTTTTTAATTGTTCATGATCCTTAACTACCATGGAAAGGTGAATTAAAACTACTTTGAAATTTTATCTTACCCTAGTCAGAATGGCTAAGTTTAAGAAAATAAAGCCAACAAATGTTGGCAAGGATGTGGGAATGGGAACCTTCATTCATTTTTGTTGGGAGTACAAACTGGTACAGCCACTGTGGAAATCTTGTGTGGTAGTTCTTCAAAACAAGCTAGAAATAGATTTCCTCTATGTCTCAACTATACCACTTCAACACAGTCCAAGAGAAGAATTCTAAGTGCTTGTGAGAAAACTTCAAGAAACCCAGACAAGAGTCTCGTGAACTCGGTTTCTTCAAAAACATGGAATTGTTCTTGGAATGTGCTTTCATGCCTCTCCCAGTGTAGCAGACGGGGCTGAGTTGACTTCAGCTGTTGTTATTCATACTCCCCTATGGAAAAACACGTTTTTTGTCACGTGCGGCTTGCCTTTGTGACTGTACGATTTCTCATGTGACTCCTTTTACCCCTCAGAGTACAAATTGTCCAATGCTCTGAATAAAGTTGGCTAGTGCATGAGACTTTAGTTCCCCTCATTTATCAGCTCCATCCTCCCATGTCCCACCACCTTTAGAGTGATAAACATACCATGACTGGGCATGCAGATCCAAAAGAATCTACAACTACAGAGACTCATGTTCCTCCACTTTTATAGCTGCTCTACTCACAATAGTTAGGACATGGAAGCAGTGTAGATGTCCATCATTTGATGAATGGATAATAAAAATATGGTACTTGTACGCAACGAAATTTTATTCAGTTGTAAAGAAAAAAGAAATCATGAGATTTGCAGGTCAGTGTAAGGAACTAGAAAATACTATACTGAGGAAACTCAGACTTAGGAAGACAAATCTCGTATGTTTTCATTCATATGTGGATCTTAGCACTGAATCTTTAGATTTGTGTGTTTAAACTGGAGTATAATCTAGGAAACTAGAAAATCTAAGATGATTAGTGGAAGGGGAAAGAAAGATTTTAAGGATGAGGGGTAGTGGAACACAGGTGACATGAAGAATCAAAGGGGAAAAATAGGGATGGAGGTTTAAATAGAGGAATGGGAGAGTAAAACAAAGTGTGTGTGGGGGGGAGGGTAGAAGACAGATAACCAACACTGAAGTTGTTTGAAAAAAACATGAAAACCTACTATTAAATTAAGCTTCATATATACATATATTCATAGAAAGACATTTAATTGGGATTACTCTGCAAGCAGGATAATGCTCCTCCCAGAAGCCATAGATGGTCAAACAAAAAGCCCTTTGCCAGGTATTTCATACTTCCTTTCCAGTTATTGGTCAGCGGTATCCTGGAGATTCCAAAAACAATATAGGATGTTGCATGGTTCATGGGTGCCCACCAAGAACTTGATGGCGAAAATATATTGCTGAAGATGACGCACGGTATGGTCACAGGATATGGAGAAATCAGGTTGGTATTAAACAGGAAGCTTCCTTTCTTGACTAGTTCATGTAGTACCAGAGGATGCTATGTAGGCTTTGGTGGGGGTGAGGTGGAGGGAGTTATCAACAGTCAATAGTCTTACCTAGCTATGAATCCGATGAGATACAATGATCAGTGAGACAAGACTATCCACTACAATAGTGGCATGAACGTTATGGGGGAAACCACACACTTTCCGCTAGGATTTAAGAACTGTTCCACAGAAGGAAACACATGCCTAGTACTGTACATCTATCTGTTCAAGAATCCTGGCCCAAGGATGAATTTACTATTACTTTATTAAATGGACATGGTATCAAGCTACCCTCTGAATTTGTATGTCTCTCTCCATAGATCAGTCTGAGGACAAAGGACGGAGTACCAGTCATATCACAGATTTTATAACAGAAATGAGACATCTGTCTTCAAGCCTCCCATTCTATTGCTAGCATGTCTTGGGGTTCTGGGTGATGAAGACTACTATGTGTAAAGTTAGAAGACCAAGGTTGGGATCTGCCTGAACAGCCTGTGACTCATGTTCTTAGCAGTGCCTCTTCTCTGAGCTTCAGTTCTCTCCTCCGTAAAGTGGAGATAAAGATTACATCTTGATTAGTCAGAGATTTAATGAACATGAACACAAATCTGCTTTACAAACACCAAAGTAGCCTTTCCCAAAATGCTACTGATAAATGTGATAATGTTTTAAGTAGAACATTATAAAATCTTTCAATATTTTAACCATTACATATTTGTATAAATTCATATTTAAAAATAACTCACGTAGGATATTTGAAGAATGAAGTTACTTAAATTGTGAAAGTGGCATAAAGCTTAGTATATGAATGCACAACTAGTATTTGTTGATGGAATAAATCAATCAATACATAAAAGAAAGAAAAATAGTAAATGACCAATAGTACAAGTGCTAAGCAGTGCTAGTTAAACTCTGGCAAACACAGATTTGAAGTAATACATAAATATGAAGCATTTATTAGCTATTATAAAATCATTAAATAGAAACATTGAAGATAACAGTAAATACTTAAAAAGAACATCTTTAAAGTGAAAAATCCTACTAATTTTAGAGTAATATTATTTCAGTACTTTTGAGATGACAGAAATTAGTGAGAAATAGTAACTTTGGTATAAAAGTTGATTTATTTGTGATGAGAAGGATGAAGATGATTTCCCAGCTGTAGAACTGATAAGAAAGCTCTTCATAAAGCCTGGCATTTTCAGTGTGCCAACCAGGCCCTCCATCCCCCCAATCATCATCTTATCAGCATGTTACTCTCATCAGCACTTTGGCAGCCACTTCTGGTCTACTGGGATTGAAGTATTTTTAAGTGTTACAGAATTACTAAGAAGCAAATCTACTCCAATGTGATATTAAGTATCTTATGAAGCCATGATACATCAACAGAATAAAAGTTTGGGGCAATCTTGAATTTCTAGGAAAATGTGTCACAGAAGCATGGATTTGATTCACCTCAGATTTTAGATTCCATTTGCTTCTGTCTAGATGAAAGTTGCATTAACGCTTGGGAACTGGCACCTACATTGATCTTAGTTATTAGACTGAGGAGGGATAAACTTCTGAGTCTGGTTAAATCTTGCTTATGGGGAACAAAAGGTCACTACAGTGAAGTTTATAGTCTTACCTACCTTTTCATTCAGTCTAGTATTTTTCTTGATATTCATATCTTTGGGCTGATCTAGTTTTTCATTCTTACTATCTTCCAAATTTGGATTAGGGACTGACTTTGTTGGCCTGGATTTATCTTTCTTATTACCTCCAAACATGACTCTGCTTTATTTCTAAGAAGATTCATGTGCCAACAGAGCATTGGTTGCCTTTGTCATAATGCTACCCAAAATGTAGCTCCACAACTGTGGCTATCTAGGTAAAGATTCATTTCCAACACTGGTTAGGAAGACAGAGTAGGAAGTGTGAACATACATGGAACATTTGGGATACAGAATCACAGTACTTAAGACTACAACTTAGCTATCACCTGTCATCAAGTACACAAATACCATTCTTTAAAATAAATTAAGGAAGGCACGCCTCCCAAAGATGGTTCCCAGGTGCAATCTTTTAAGTTCATAATCCTGGAGCATAAATACAGCCAATTTTTGGTTATGCACCACATTCTCAAAAGCCTGTGCATGTGACAATGCTGAACCGAAAAACAGAAACCATGCTGCCTCCAAATGAGTAAGTTTTAATAAGGACGAAGTTGACAGCTTTAGTCAACCAACCAGAGAGCCATCTTTACACTATCCCTGCAAAGACAACCATGTAGACCAAGTCACAGTGTCAATCTGGGAAGGGAGCTCCTGCACACTGATGCTAACTGTAGAAGTTTTCCTGGTTATTTAACAAGTGCCTCTCTACTTGACCTACCATGAATGTTTCCTGGGAAGGAAACATTTTTGTGTCACTCTGGTGATGTCTTTACAGTTCAGAATACACATAGAAGTGCAATGAAATATGAAGAACAAAGGGATAACATCGAAAACAGTAAAAAGATTTATCCATAATAAATAAGAATTTTATGTTTTGATTATTATTGAGGAGCAACCTTTTAAGGCTAGTTCATACATGATCAAAAGTGGCCGGTGGCACCTATTTATCTAAAAGAGTATTAACATATAGGCCATACAAAGAACAAAAACAAAACCATACAGAAAACAAATGACCCAATCCAAAAAATGAACTAATATATCTGACTTTTCAAAAGAAATATAGATGTCTAATATATAAATTAACAAGTGTTTGACATCATTAGACAAAGGACATGCAAATTAAATCCACTTGGGGTTTCTGTCTCACTCAAGAGAGAATGGCTATCATCAAGGAATGACAACAAATATTCTCAAGGATGTAGAGAAAGAGGAACCCTTGTGCGGTGAGAGTGCCAACTGGTGCACCCACTATAGAAAACAGTGTAGTGGTTCTTCCAACAGCTAGAAATAGAGCTATCATCTGACCCAGCCATTCTACTCCTGGACGTATATTCAAGGGAATCTATATTCTATTAAAGAGATACTTTCTCATCCATGTTCATTGTTGCTCTATTCACAAAATAACCTGGAAGCCAGATTAGCCTAGATGTTTATCAACTGAGGAATGGATATTGAAAACATGGTTACATATGCACAATGGAATTTTATTTAGCTGGAAAGAAAAATGCAATTAAGAAATCTGCATGTAAATGGATGGAACTTGAAAAAATTATGCTGAGTAAGGCCCAGAAAAACAAATGACATATGTTCTTCATTTTTGGATCCTAGTTTTCCAATCTCCAAATATGCATGTTCAATTTGGAGTTACTGTAGAAGCCAAGCTATTGGGATGGGCTTGTATCAGGGAGGGGGATGGTAGAACATAAGAAATATAGAAATAGAAGGAGAATGCTGAGAATGGAAAAGTTTAAGCAGGGAGGTGATAGGGAGTGGATAGAGGAGATGATGGGACAGAGGGAAAGGTCAATCAAAATAAAAGATGTTTGAAAAAAATCATATTCAAACGAACTGGTAACCAAACTAAAGAAAATAGACTTTATATGGTAGATGCTGGGGCTGAGATGGCTCAGTGGTCAAGGGCATTTGCTGCACTTGCAGATAACCTGTGTTCAATCTCCAACACCCACATGGTGGCTCAAAACCATCTATAACTCTATTTCCAGGGAATACAATGTCTTCTTTTGACCTCCATGGGTACCATGTACTCATGTGGTACAGATACACGCATATGGGCAAAAAACATCGATAAACATAAAAATAAAAATCTTAAAAAAAAATTGAGCCTTTTGCTCCTCCAGACCCAATGTTCCAAGACTCATCCCCAGCTCTGTAGCAGAAAACTTGATGTAGTCTCCCTTTCTTCTCTGATCCCATCCCCAGCGCATCACAAATATCCTCTCCTTAAGCCCCCCCCCCTCCCCCCCGTACTTATCCCATGATCCAAGCCTCCACAACACCAGCATGCCATGGAAACAGGTAAGCCACCCGAGGACCTTCACCACTCCCTCTGCCCTTCCAAATCTAATCCCCTAGTCTCATCCCTAGCTCTGCAACAGAACACCTGCTGCAGTCTTCCTTCATCCCCTTCCTACATTGCTATGGATTCCACAGACAGTCACTCCCTCCTCTCCATAGCTCTGCAGCAGAACACCCGTGGCAGCCTTTCCTACCCACCCTGTTTCCATCTCCTGTGCATCCCATAGATCTCCCGCTTCTAACTTCCCTCCTGGACTCTACTTTGTCCCAGCTCACAACCCCAGCAGACACCCCCCTGCTAACTCAAGGGCTGCTCCTGCCAGGGCAACAAGTAGGAGGCAAGCAGATACACACTTCTACTTCTGCTCCCTCAGATTCAATGAATCCAGTCTCATCCTCAGCTCTGAAGCTGGAAATCTGCTGTGATCTCCCTTTCCTCTGTGACCCTATCCCCAATGGGTTACAAAGATTTTCTCCTCCAACCTTCCATCCCCCAACTCATCCCAGTATCCCAGTCTCCAACACCATCAGACATACACTGGGAACACACCAGCTGAGCATGCCAGGGAAACAGGTCCACCGAAAATCTCCTACCAGGCAACACACAGCCAGAACAATCTCCCAAAGTCCAGTGAGGAAGCAGAAACTAAGGAACAAAACACTCACCTAACAGAGACAAAACCAGGCCTATAATCATCCCACTCCCAGAAAGCCTAGATTAAAGCTGCGTATCAACAACAGGAAGTTTACAAACTCATGGAAACTGAACAACTCTCTACTGAACGAAAAATGTGTCAAGAGAGAAATAAAGAAATTAAAGACTTTCTAGAATTAAATGCACCACACACCCAAACTTAGGGGGCACAACGAGAGTGGTGCTAAGAGGCAAGTTCATAGGATTAAGTGCCTAAAAGAACCAAAAAACCAAAAAAAAAAAAACCATAAAAAACTGGAGAGATCTCATACTAGCAACTTTAATAGCACACACACCTGAAAGCTCTACAACAAAAAGAAGAAATCACACCCAAAAGGATTAGAAATAATCAGCAAGAAATAATCAAACTCAGGGCTGAAATCAGTAAGATAGAAACAAAGAGAACAATACCAAGAATCAATGAAACAAAGAGTTGGTTCTTTGGGAAAATCAGTAAGATCAACAGACTCTTATCCAAATTAACTAAAAGGAGAGAGAATATCCAAATTAACATAATCAGAAATGAAAAGGGGGACATAACAACAGACACTGAGGAAATCCAAAGAATCATAAGGACATACTTTAAAAACATGTACCACACCCCCCAAATTGGGAAGTCTAAACGAAATGGGTAATTTTCTTGGTAGGTACCACTTACTAAAGTTAAATCAAGATCAGATAAACAATTTAAATAGACCTATAACCCCTAAGGAAATAGAAGCAGTCATTAAAAGTCTCCCAACTAAAAAAAAAGCCCAGGGCCAGATGGTTTTAGTACAGAATTCTACCAGACTTTTAAATAAGAGTTAATACCAATACTCCTAAAATTATTTCACAAAATAGAAACATAAGGAACATTACCCAATTTATTTTATGAGGCCACAGTTACCCTGATATCCAAACAAAGACATAACAAAGAAAAATAATTACAGATCAGTTTTCCTTAAGAAGATAGATATAAAAATATTCAGTAAAATACATGCAAACCGAATCCAAGGACACATCAAAAAGATCATTCACCATGATCAAGTAGGCTTCATCCCAGAGATGCACGGATGATTTAATATATGAAAACCAACAAATGTAATCCACTATATAAGCAAACTAAAAGTAAAAAAAAGATCATCTCATTAGATGCTGAAAAGGCCTTTGACAAAATCCAACACTCCTTCATGATAAAAGTCCTGGAGAGATTAGGGATAAAATGGATATACCTAAACATAATAAATGCAGTTTACAGCAAGCCCAAGGCTAACATCAGCTTAAATGGATAGAAACTCAAAGCAATTCCACTAAATTTAGGAACAATACAAGGTTGTTCACTCTCTCCATACCCACTCAATATAGTACATGAAGTCTTAGCTAGAGAGATAAGACAACTAAAGGAGATCAAGGGGATACAAATTGGAAAGGAAGAAGTCAGAGCATCATTATTTGCAAATGATATGATAGAATATATCAGTGACCCTAAAAATTCCATCAGGGAAACCCCTACAGCTGATAAACACTTTCAGCAAAGTAGCTGGATACAAAATTAATTCACAAAAATCAGTAGCCTTTTTATACACAAATAGCAAATGGTCTGAGAAAGAAATCAGGAAGACAACACCCTTTACAATAGCCACAAATAATATATAATATCTTGGGGTATCTCTAGCCAAGCAAGTGAAAGACATGTATGATAAAACTTTAAGGATTTGAAGAAAGAAATTGAAGAAGATATCAGAAGATGGAAAGATCTCCCATGCTCATGGACTGGTAGGATTAATATAGTAAAAATGGCCATCCTACCAAAGTAACCGACAGATTCAAGGCAATCCCCACTAAATCTCTAACATAATTCTTCATATGTCTTGAAAGGAGAACTCTCAGCTTTATATGTAAACAACAACAACAACAACAACCAACCCAGGATAGCTAAAACAATCTTGAACAATAAGAGAACTGTGGGAGATCTCACTATTCCTGATCTGAATTATACTACAAAGCTATAATGATATAAACAGCCAGTATTAAAAATACTTTTCATGTATCTCGATAACAAAAGTTTTTGTTTGTTTTTTTTTTTTTTTAGAGGGGAATTTTTTTTGAGACAGGGTTTCACTGTGTTGTGTAGCTCTGGCTGTCCTGGATCTCTGTAGACCAGGATGACCTCGAACTCACACTGCCTCCCTCTGCCTCCTGAGTGCTGGGATTAAGGGTGTGCACCACCACTGCCCAAATGGTTTTAGACAGAACCTGTACTGGCCATCTTCTTTAATCGGGCAAGACTTCCAGTGGAGGAATTAGGACACCAACTCAGCCATAAAACCTTCTACCTACAATTTGTCCTGCCTACAAGATGTGCTGGGCTAATGGTGGTACAGAAATTGTGAGAGTGGCCAATCAGTGACTGATCCCGCTTGAGACTCATACCATGAGAGGGAGCTCAACTCCGATGGCCAGGACCCAGAGGCATGTTAGCCCTGAGACCTAGGATAGATCCAAACACGACTGGGGCAGGGGTGCGGAGAGTCAATGCAATGATTCCCAATGATATTCTGCTATACTCATAGATTGGTGCCTAGCTCAACTTTCATCAGAGAGGCTTCGCCCAGAAACTGATGCGAGCAGATGCAGAGGCCCACAGCCAAACATCAGGTGGATCTTGGAGAATCCTGCAGAAGGGGGGAAGAAGGATTGTAGGAGCCAGAGAGGTCAAGGGTAGCACAAGAAAACCCACAGGATCAACTAAACTGGGCTCATAGGGGCTCATAGAGACTGAATCAACAACCAGGAGCCTGCATGGGACTGACCCAGGCCCTCTGCATGTATGTTACAGTTTTGTAGCTTGGTTTTCTTCTGGAACTCCTAAAAGTGGGAACAGGTGCTGTCTCTGAGTCTGCTACCTGCTTTTGGGACCCTTCTTCCTGCTGGATTGCCTTGTCTAGCCTTAATAGGAGAGGAGGTGCCTAGTCTTACTGCAACTTGATATACCATGGCTGGTTGGTATCCATGGGAGGCCTGTTCTTTTCTGAAGAGAAACTGAGGAATAGTAGATTAGGGTGGGGGTTTGGGGAGGAGGGGCTGGGAGGAGAGGAGGGAGGGAAAAATTTGGTCTGAATGTAAAATAAATAAATTTTAAAGAGAGAAAAAAAGTATTCAAACACATATGAATCAGGAGATTCAGTCTGCTGTTTAATGCAAAACGTGTTAAAGGAAGAGGATTTTGGGCTTGAGGAGATGACTTTGCAGGTAAAATGCTTGCTTCCCACATATGAAAACTTGAGTTTGGATCTCCACATGAAAGCCAGGCGGGTGTGTTGGCCCACTTATAACTCCAGCAGAGACAGGGGACTGTGTCAGACTAGTTGAAACAAAGGAGCCAGGTTCAGTGAGAGACCCTGCCTCAATATGTACAGTAAATAGAGATTGAGGAAGACACTTGACATCAACCTGGGACCTCCAGGATCTCCCCAGCACACATATACATGTGCATATGCACCCATTTATTGTGCCTATGTGACTGCAAACACACATGCATACTGTACAGACTTACATACACAACAATGCATGCCTTTATCTTGTGAGGGTATACAGTGGCATCTAGATGCAGACCAGGGCAAGAACGTTTTGGGGAGGGTGGTAATCTTTCTTTAGGTATATATTTTTTACAAAATGGCACCTGAACAGCCTTGGTTCATTTGCACAGAAACTGTAAAGCAGTTTAATGACTCTGTCTTGTAATTTAGAGTGGTTCCACTTATAAGAGCCCACTTTTGCTGTTTCTAATTACTTCTTGAACAAACTGTCAAAAATATTTAGCTTTATCAACCTAACAGATGCTTGGCTGGCCTCAGAGAGGATCAAGAATAAAATGTTTTGTGAGTAACAATATGGAATTCATTATCTTATCAAAAGTAGAAACACCAGGCCCAAAGTGTATCGTGACAAGTGTACATTAGGCACTGTAAGCATGAGTTTGAGGACCTCCTGGCCCCTTGACAAAAGACAGTCCTTTTATTGTGCAGGCAAAAATGCTCTTGGTTTCCTGCCATTAAATCTAAGTGCCAGCTTAAGTCTGAGCAGAGTTGAAATCGCTTTGCACAATACCCTCTTTAAGAGAACAATGTATACCTGTAAGAGTGATTTTTTTTTATTAGCTAAGAAGACGAGACATTCTGTTTCTTCATATGAGGGAATTGGGCATGATTTCTCCTTCTGGATCAGAAAAAAAATGTTTCTATTTACTTTAATCATTCTGCATGTTTCTTACAGCCAATTGTACCAATTGTAAGAGAGGGTAGACACCCCTACTGATTTCTTCTAAGTCAAATGGTAATTCATGGGTATATTTTCATTTAATTTATATGGTCAGGTTGTGCTAACAAGACACAGACTACTGATGCAAACATTTCCACATATTAGAAAGACCCAGAACTTCCTCTGAATTCAGATGTTACCAGCTGCTTTCTGTAATGGTTTTAACTTCACCCAGATTCTACCAATGCCCCACCTCTGGATGCCACAGGTAAGCACGTGGAGGAAAGCTGTCTGTCAGCATACCTTGCTCCATGGGAGCAGCCCTTCCTCAGCCATATTTTCCCCAGTCATTGTCATTTGCCTTCCTCGATTGAATAAAGAACTATGTAAACACAGATAAGGCAGATGGCGTTACCAGGATTCTAGAAGTCTGGTTGAGGGTTAGGGGCGCCCTGAGCCTAGTGGGTCTGTAAGGTTTTCATGACTCACCCCTTGACAACATGACATTGGTGACTATAACCATCCCCTCTTCATTTTATGCTCCAGAAGCTTGTGAGACCTCAATGAGTCATGAAGAATCCAAAGTGATGATAACAAAACAGAATAATTGATATTTGAACAGAGGTTAGTATTTGACAATGGATAAAGATTGGTATACCTTCCCTTCCTCGGGGCTTTGTTGGCATGAATTGTGAACGTCGTCTTCTCTTAGGAATTTTCCCGGCCAGGAAGTCAGTCCTTTGATTTGGCCCCAGACCAAGTCACCAACGTTGAACGTCCTTGGTCTATAGTGTATCAACTCATGTGAAGAGGGGGAGTCCGGATTCCTTAGGTCATCTTCACTACTAATGCTTTTAGCATCTGAGGGACTAGGCACACACCCATTAATGCTTTTGGCATTAAAGTCTCCATTGTAATGGATGTAGTCTCTGACCAGAGAACTTTCCAGACTATTCGAAGAACCTGGAGACTGCCCCTCTAGGACTAGGTCTTGTTTTGCAGTGCCTAGCAGCTCTCCAAAGCCCCGGCTCTGGCGAGGTCTGTTTCCATTAATGTGTGTACATCTCTCCACAGTGTTCTCTAGTCTCTCCTTAAAACTCATCATAGTTCTTTTGTAGTTATTATACCTGAAATTTTCCTCCAGAATTTTATCCCCTTGACAATTTCTTGGTGGTAACAGTATTGGGTGCTGTTCCCCAGGTAGAAATGGCAGTGTAGAGACATTGTTGGGCCTTTCATGACAAGGACTACTGTGGATATGGCCTGGATGATCTAAAAATTCCTCATATTTCCACCTGTTCCGTTCCCCTCTGGGACTCTGCTCCCCATCCCACTGTTTTCTGGATGTGTGGCAACTTGCTGACTTGAAATACTCCAACCCATCTCCTTCGCTGGAATTCTTCCCATGGTCTACGCTCTTGGGCAGCCGTGCTCCTCTTGCGTTCCTCAGCCTGCTATCATGGTCCATTCCTCCCACGCTCCGCCCATGAATGACCGCGCTCACAGCGCTGGACAAGTTCAACGGGTCACCAATAGAGGCAGTGAAGGCACTCATGGCACTCAGAGCCGGAACAGGGCTGATCTGAGTTGTACTGTTGACAGCAGTCGTGATGACAACCTGCATTCCTTTGCTGGCCGCATCAACAACTGCTTTGTAAATGGCATCTACAGAGGCATCGCCTTGGCCACCCATAACGAGGCCGTCTTTCACTGGCTGACCAAGGGATGGGTCAATCCTTGGCTGCAGCTCACAAGGTGTATCTTGGAAATGTGGAAGTGCAGGGTTTGGGTTCTCAGGAAGTGCTGTGAGCCCCGGCTGAGCGTTTATTCTTTTATTCAGAAGAGCTGCATCTCCTTGCATCCTCACCTTAAATAGGTAGGAAACAGGGCGAAAAGGAGGGAGAGAGGGAGAGAGGGAGGGAGGGAGGGAGAGAGAGAGAGAGAGAGAGAGAGGAGAAAAATTTAAAGCTCTTAAAGAGGAAGATCATAATTCCAAGAGTCACCAAAAGACGAACAGCTGACAGGAAAGTACAAAGGACAAGAACAAACTGAAAGGGAAAATCATTCTTTACAGAAAGCCTTACACGCCCACTATATTTTTATATTTGGGTAACTGCTTTAGCTAAATAATTCAACAGATATCTTTTTAAACTTATCATTGCCAAACATTTCCTAGAAAAATTAAACTTGAGGGAGCCGGACACAAGGTGTTCCTAGGTGATGACACTGTTTGCCCAATGGTCTTACAGGTATTTGAAAATTGAAATTCAAGTTGCAGATGACCAAAGAAGCCAGATTTTTAAAATGATCGGTGACTAATCATTATATTTAACTGAGCGAAAGAGAAGATAAAATAAAAATAAATTTCCTTCCTAACAATGCATTACTTTGATGACATTACATATTAAATTTTATTTATTTATTTAATTTATTCATTATTGTGTACATGATCTATGTGGGCACTTGTGTGGAGGTCAGAGAACAGTTTTTTTTGGGGGGGGGGCTGTTTCTTTCCTTTCAACTTTATGTGGTTCTGGGGATTGAATTCAGGTTGCCAGGCCTATGAGACAAAAGCCTTTATCTTGTCTAAGCCATCTGGCCAGTCACACATGATACTTCTCGAAATCTTCAGATGGGGTCGTGATTCCTGCTCCTCAGCCTTATTCAGCCACTGCCTGAGGTACATCCTCACACTGCCAGAAGGGACACTGTCTATAGAGTGGTTCTTAGACAGGAAGAGGTCAGGGGAGGGTTTCTGTACAGGAAGCATTATTGCAGTTTGAAAACTTCCTGTGGCTTTTCTAATTTCACTAACACCACATAAGAATTAGTGCTACAGCCCTTAGGTCCCTCAGTCCTGCAATCATAATTTCTGCTCAGTCCTGGCCCAGTGACCACTCCCTTCTGGTCTCTGCCTACTTCCTTACTAAATCAGCACCTAGGACTCAATGGCTCATAGGCCACTCTTTTGCTACCACCCCCGTTCTATACTTGCCAGATAAAACCTAAATCTTGGATCATTTTAACTACTGGTTTTGTCTATATCCACAGGAAGGTGAAGTATTTTATGAATAGGAATTTATGGTTTCCAACCTGCACGATGGCCTGTTGCTTCTCCTTCAATCCTATGATCTTCCAGTCAGATATCATTTTCTCCACAACTCCACAAATCTTCTATCTCTTCACACTAACTGCCATATCATCTCATACCCTATTCTCAGTAGATGGCCCTACTTCCCGGAGAGAAAATGGAGCTCATGGTGAGATGTGTTACACTCTGATATGCACTGATCCTTAATAGCACATATCTCCCAGCGGTTACGCCTCTCTTAGATCTTGTCCAGTTTTCCACCTGCTCTATGGAGGGAAGCTCTCCACTTCTCAGGGATCTTGCTTTCTTCTCTTCATGTTTACTTTCATATACATTTTTTTTTGGATTTTCCTTTTAGCATATAATATTATGTGCATACCTCCCCATGTAGAAGGTTAGTGCTCAACCCGACGTTCCCTTGGAGCACTACTCCAGGTCTCTTGCTCCTCATAGTTTGCTTTTTAAAGCAATAACTCATTTGGTAATTCTCAATGTCCCATTCATCATTCTAACCATGGCAATCTGACTCTGCTTCCACCACGCCCTCCCCTAAACTGCATTCTGCTGAGACGCTCTCATGTCTAATGAACTGACTTCAGGCTTTAGCTTGTTTTCTTGGTGATATAGGTAGGCTCATATTCCACTATGAATTAATTTACTACATATATGTGAGTATTTCATTATTGGTGAAAGAGGTTTTCATCACCACTCTTTAGACTCAGCCCAACACTTTTATATCCTAGTCTAATCTTAATTCCTTTCTTAGAGGAAACCAGTGCTGTAGAGCATCCTGGTTAACACTTAAAATATTAAAGCATGTAGGTCAATACCTAGTTTCTCTTCTTCCTTCCTTCCTACCCTTTCAACATATATAGAAACGTACTGTGCCACTCTTCTGCCAATACTAGTGTTAGAATTTTGTCGTCTTTCAGGACTCTGCATATTGGATTAAATAAGTCTACCTAATCGTTTA
Source organism: Peromyscus aztecus (assembly GCA_902168405.1). Taxonomy (NCBI): domain Eukaryota; kingdom Metazoa; phylum Chordata; class Mammalia; order Rodentia; family Cricetidae; genus Peromyscus; species Peromyscus aztecus. Next base: position 45,085 of record CABHPQ010175840.1, on the reverse strand, counting down.
AGCTTTTATAGATGGGCATTATGTAACATAATTATTTTCTGATTGGTGAATAGCTATGTGGCTCTTAATTTCTGATTCCATGTTATAATGAATGTTTTCTTAGGTGCTCCTCTGTTCACATTTGAAGATTTCTCTTACGTCAACACATATGAATTGAACTTCTGGGCTAGTAGACATAAATGTGTATACATCTATATATATATATATATATATACACATATATACAAATATGCTTCAAAACTTGATAAACTACCAAATTATCCTCCAAAGAAAATGAGCCAGCGTGGTGATATTTTATTTGTGCTGAAATGTGATATTTTATTTGTATGTTAATAAGTAAAGTTGCCTGGAGATCAGAGGTCATTTAACCATAAAACAAAAGTCAGGTGATGGTAGCACACACCCTTAATCCCCGATCACATGGGAGGCAGAGTCTCTGTGTGGTCAAGGACACAGCCAAGCGTGGTGACACAAACCTTTAATCCCAGTACCAACCATAGAGACCTGGAGGTCTGTATAGACAGACAGTGATGATGAAGTCATGTGGCTGGGCTTAGAGCCAATGAAAAGACAAAACAGAAAGGCAATAAAATCACAGGTTAGATGGGAAGAAGCTCTCTCTGCGGAAGCTACTGCTGGTGGTAAGCTAAAGCTAGTCATGGCTATTGCTCTGATCTCTTTGGCTATTACCTCTGTATTTGGCTCTGTGTTTCTTATTTAATAAGACCATTTAGAAATTCGTCTACAAGCCAGGCTGAATATGCAGCTCAGTGGTAGAGCATTTCTCCAGTATGTACAAGGCCTTAGGTCTGACCTCCATCACAAAAGAACAAACAGGCTAACAAAGCTTAGCCAGAATTCAGATGGACCAACAACGAAAGCGAGAATTTCTTCCTACCTTTACCAGCAGAGGGTACCATCAATCTGACATACACAGTAATGTACACAATTGCTTATTCTTTTCATGTTTATGAATAATTCATATTTCATTTTCTATGAATTGTCTATTTAGATTTATTCCCTATTTCTTTGTCAGTGATCCCTTTTTCTTCCTGATTTATAGGACGTATTTTAATATGAGAGGTGTCAATTATGTGGTATGAATTATGTGTATATTTCCTGACATTTGGTTCATCTCTAACTTTAGAATATCTTTGATCATATAGAAATTAAATTTTTTGTTTTGGTTACACATTTTTCTTTTGACCTACTGGCTTGATGTCTTGATTAAAAAGCTTTCTCTGTTTTATTATTTATAGTCTGTGATGGTGCATGCCTACAAGTCCAGCATGATGGAGTATGAGAAGGAGGATGCAAATTCAAGACTAGCTAGCTTGTACTACATAGTGATCCCTGTCCTTTTTTTTTTATCTTGTACATTTTAGTCTCACATTTATATAATATCACTCTTTCTTTATAATCTTTAATATATTAGGCATCTTTGTAGACACAGAAGACCACGTGGCCTAAGCCAGGAAGATGGAGTGTGGTGAGAGCTAACACTGAAGGAAGTGGGGATTGATCACAATGTGGGCACGAGGCACAAAAGGGCCGAGGAGGGTAGAACTACCAGGTTTTACTTACAATTCCAAAAAGACTACTGCTTTATACAAAATAAAGTTATATTTAAACAAAAGCCTGGAATTTAACAATCCTCATTATTAAGAAAGAACCATCAGTAGACTCTAACAGGCATATAATCTACTTTTTCATTCCTCCTGCCTAATTATTTCAATAAATCAGACATTGTTTTCAGCTACAATCACATGTGGGAGGAAAGTACCTGGAAGTTCTGAAACAGACAAGCCATGGGGTTACTGTTAGCTGGGCAAGGGACTGCGGGCTGTCCTTGGAAGGCCTGGAGATTCTGGTGTCCCTGGAGAAGGTGCTGCTGCTGTTGACTCGGAGGAAACATCTGATTGCTGTTTAACAGCGATTGTAGATGACTCAGTTGATGGTTATTCAAAGAATTGTTTATTGATGATATATCACCTACAGTTTTAAAAATATAAAGTATAAGTCAATGTGTTTCTCCAGAGATTTTATGGTTATTTCTGCACCTGAGAACTCCTGAAACACGAACTAAAAGCTGAACTTACGTGGGCAATTTGGTTATTTTTATCAGCCTCACTTATCCATAAATGTACCTTTAGCATTTAGTTTTATCTGCATGATTAGCCTTGTATTTTATACCACATAAAGACTACTTAGTCATTAATGTTAAGCTTCAGAGTTAAATGATTCCCTATGGCTATTAGTATTAGAACAACTACAATTAAATGTTGAAAAATTTCCTTAGCAATCATAAGTAGTTGACAAGGAGACAAAGAGTGGGTATGAGATTGTCTCATTTATAAAATTTCAGTTTTAAGTCATAATCATGAATAAATACCACCAAATAAAATTAGAGGCTTAGTTTAGAAATATGCATTTTGTTTTGCATTAAAATGTTAGTCAGCTAAAATTAAAACTGTAGAGAAACCTAACAATACAAAAGAATTAATTCACTGCTCTAGTTGTCACAAAGATTTTAAAATCAGTGACATCATGGATAGCATTAATAACTGGTTGTATTTATATTTAAAATTCAGAGTTGTTTTAAATTGTTGAAATTTTTGAGAACAGTTTTGTAACAAGACATATATGTCTACTATAATTTTTGAGTTATTTAACTATAATGATTTTAGGTCCAGACAGAACTAATTGTGCTGTATTATAAAAGTTTCCATAAAATACAGCAATCGGAATAATGAGTTTCGTAGTGTATCAAGACACTCTTGATACCATCATGTACACTTGCTTCTGTTTCTGGGTTTCATGGACACTTCCTGTACTTCCCCCTGTTGTTACCTGCACCCATCATTATAAATACTTGACATTATTTTCAACTTTTTTTTGATAAGCTAATCTACGTGAAGGATTTTATTTTTACGGCACAAATACATACGTATAAGAACAATTCTGAGGAAATCTAGATTTATATAGAGGGACAGTTTCCTTGATCTTGGGGGAAACCTCAGCTTGGAGTATTTTGATGGCTGGCCTTTTTAGCTCGGCTTCTCAGGGTCCCCCTGGATCCTAGTGCAGCTGCTCACCCCAACCCTGTGATGCCACGCCAAGTAAAACAGAAGTAAAGGTGCTGTACAGGATGCAGACTGGTCTTGGCTGAAGAGAATGGAGGGTTGGTTAGGTTTAGGTGGCATCAGAGTTAGAAGATAAGAGAAAGCAGAGTACAGTGGTATTTAGTAATGCTAGAATTGAAGGAAAAAGTCATTTCATGTTTGTTTAGCTATAGTTTTGTGTGAGTGTTGTTATATTTAATTCCTTAAATAAGCTGTGACATAATAAAAACATTTTTAAAAATGGTGTGACAAAATGGAGTTTTAAAAAGGAGAAAAGAGAATTAGAAAAACGTTTCTTAAAAAAAAATTTGTGAAAAAAAAATTAACTTACCAAGCAGACCTGTCCCCAGTAGAGGGTTAAGTAGCTGTGGCACCACAGAGTTACTGTTGAGTTTAGCTGGACCAGGTGGATTCCCAGCATTATTAGATATATTCAGCAATGTTTCTGCCATTGACACCACTGCTGTCCCACCAAGTGTTGAGACAGTCAGTGCTGCCACTGCTGATGATGTAGTGGTTGTGGTAGTGGTTGCCTGGGAGGAGGTTGCTATGGAAACCTCTGGATGATTAGCGGTGTTGGCCGATGCCGAGTTCAGGACACCTCCCAACAGCTGGGGATTCAAGGCCATTAATCCTGAGGCCCCAGTGACAGCTGGGAGGAGCAGGGGGTTAAAAGTAGTGTCACTGCCTGTAAAGCTCGGTAAAGGGTTTCCCAGGGGGCTGGTTAAAAGGGTCTCAGCTCGGCTGTTGTCTGACTGATTGCTTGGCAAACGGTCTGGTGGGGCTGTCATCTGTGTTAATAAGGGTAAAGGGGTATTTTGCTGTTGCAAAAGATCTGAGATGGTCAGATTGAGAGATGACAGGGGAAGCATGGCAGCTGCTTGGGCTTGGTTCTGGAGCAGGGCTGCTAAAAGCTGAAAGTGAACAGGCTGTAATACCTGCCCATCCATGTCACCGGAGAGAAAGGCTAAAGCAGCGTTTACATTCGGGTGGAGGAAACCTAAAGGGTGGAGGTTGATCTCAGACTTGCCTTCTCCTGCTGAAGGCTGGAGGATATTTAATAGATTCTGGTTTAGGAGATGCTGTTGATTCACTGGCAAAGAGATAGGTAGAGAACTGAGGAGGCTGGGGTTCAAGGGGTGTGGAAGATGGTTGTTTGCAGTGCTGTTGGATGGAAAATGAAGGGCATGCTCCTGGCCAACAAAAGGAAAATCACTCCCAATGGGCAGCTGACTCTGCAATGGGTGTCCAGCTGCGGTGGTGACTATGACGCCATCTTGGAGAACAGATGTTGTCTTTGTGATGGCAGGGTGGCTGCTGCCAGCTATAGCTATGGAGGACGGTAGGCTTGGACCACCTAAAAAGAGAAAAAAGAAACACAGCCATTAGTTGTGGACAAGATGACACATAACGCTTCCTAAGATACATTTCCATGTGTTCTACTGACTTCACTCTAAGTAGATTAACTGTATCATAGATGATTTGACATCTGTTAATGGAACTTAACTCACTTGGAAAATAGGTGTGCTGAAAAGTGTGCTGAAAAACAAATAGGCTTCTGTTCATAGCTCCACAAAGTGAAGCTGGGCAAGGATGTTACATTATAGCTCATGCATTCAGTTTGGTACATAAAAGCTTCTATTTTTTCCAAAATCATACCTTTTCACTTAATAAAGGTGTTTGGTCTTATTTATAAGATACTACTTTCTTTTAATGAACAAAACAAATTCCCTTAAAACAAGGATGTACATGAAACATAAAGCAGATAATAAAAATTACTTATGTTAATACAAAATATCATATATTTTATTGTATAGCTTTCTGATTTTCCATACCAGTATGTATATATATATATATTCAGGTGTATACACACACACATACTCACTCACTCTCTGTCTCTCACACACACAAAACCATGTATTTTCAAAACAAAACAGAATTGTGCTATAAGTTTTTAACTTTTCATTTATCAATTTAGTGAATACTTTTCCCTTGTTAGTTGCTATATACTGAATCATTTTACTAGTGTCGAGTATTAGTATATGATAATTTAACCACCGTATAATCATGAATGTTTTTGTTTTCAATTACTTTGCAATACTTTGAAAACAATTATTGTTGACACTTCAATAAATATTATTATTAATGTATCTTTTCAGTTGCCTACTTTTTTTTTTCTTTTTTAAAGACAGGCTCTCACTGTGTAGCCCTGCTTGACCTGGAACTCTTTATGTAGACCAGACTGGCCTCGAACTCACATCACAGAGTCTCTGCCTTCCAAGTGCTGGGATTAAAGGTGTAAGTCACCACACTGGGCTACACAATTATTTTCAAAGGATACATTATTGAACATGAAATTTCAGAGTCACAAACCTTTACATTTATAGTCAAACTGTCCTCAAATGAAATAGATCAATACATATTCAATTTATATTCCTTTAAACTGTGTATAATAGTGCTTATTTCTCACCAACACACTATTATTGCTTTTAACAGTGAAAAAATAATGATTAATAATCTGTGATTCTGATAGTATATGAATGTTTCCAAAACTGTGCAATAGTGAAAATACGGTATTTTCTTGTTTTCATCAAATGGAATAGTGCAATTTTCTTTTTTATATACTTTTAGTTATTTTTTAAAACTATGTAGTATGTAAAATAACTACATTTATTAAGCTATGCTGATAAAGTTTAGCATTTATATTTTGATTTCCATCATCACATATAAACACAGTGGTGAGCATGTGTGTGTGTGCGCGCATGCATGTGTTTGTGTGTATAATAGGTAATTAAGCCTAAACCCTCAAACCCCAGAACTACACCACCAAGTTTTCTTATTTTGAGATAGGGTTTTCTCAAGTTGCCCAGATGGCCTCAAATTTATGATCCTCCTGCCTCAGTTTTGTGGATACTAGGATTCCAGGCACATACCGCCACACCCAGCTATCACAGATTTTCTCCTAAGGAAGTTTATTTCAAAGTGTTCATAGAAAAAATTTCCATCATTGTTATGATTGCCATGAGAATCAAAAACAGGTTAAAAAAAAAAGGCTTGTCAGCTGAATAGTCTATACAAATAACAGGGGTTTCATTGCTATTATTCCTGACATCAGCAGGATGGTGGTGAGGCGGTACCAGTGTAACTCAAACCAGTACTACCAACACCACCTTCAAAAAGCTGCTAGAACAATGGTTTCTGTTTTCCCATCTGTCATTGTCTGATTTTTTTTTAAAGCTCTCAGTGTTTTATTTAAAGGCTGAGATTAAAAAAGTTTTTGAACATATATAAATATTTATGAAATATTATCATGAAATAATGACATGTTCACAAAGATTAGGGTAAGAAGACATACAGAATGCTGAAGTAGGCACACGGTATACAACTCTTTAAATAATTCAGATTTTTTTCACAAAACAATCAACACCTTAAATATTTCATTGCTTCTTAAAATTGCCATTTCCATACATACAGTTCATCATTTGCATCTGGAAGGCATCTTTTAAATGAGCCAGTGAGTCTGATTTACTAGGAACCACTATCACTGTCAATTTTTCTACCTGCTAAATAATAATGACATACTTAAATGTGGAGCTCGCCATTCTTCTGACCACATGCAGAGTATATTTTCAAAATATTTAGCATATAGGTAGCAAGGCTTTGTAGATGATGGTTTTCCTTAGAGATTATTTTTTATTACTTTAATTTGCCACTGAGAAGCATCCATATTTATGATTCAAGGAAGTAGTCACTTGAGGATAACACTATTTTAAAAGCTCTCCATCTAAATATTCTTGAGAAATTATAATTAAAAGCACAGTCACTGTGGATTTTCTTTTCTTTCTTTTTTTTTTTTTTTTTTTAGCCCGCCAACAAGAAAGGATGAGTCTGTAAGCTTTATAAAGGCAAGATGTAGATCCAACAAATATATAAAAATAAATATATATATTTTAATTTTCTCCAATTTCTAACAAGTAGACAAAATCTCAGCAAACAGGTACTTTCTGTTGGAGAATAGGGTTGAAAGAGTGACACAAGTTTAAAAATCTTGCCGTTTTCCTTGCAGAAACTCAGTCTAGGCAGAGTGGTAAACGCAGAAATTTCCCACTCTTCCCCTCCCTCAAATGTGTAATTACAAGGTAGGAATTTGTGAATGTTGAGAGATATATTAGATAGGATAACAAGACTGCAACATGGTAAGGGCTGTAACAGCTATACAGACTATACAGGATGGGGACAATTATAAAACTGACCGTGTCTGAGAAAATGGCACAAATGAGAGAGCTAAACATTTGATCAGTCATCTGAGAGATGAAAAGAGATAAAAAGTACTTCTAAGTAGAAGCAAAATAATTTTCTAAAATACCGAAAGTCGGATGAAGGATAGTGAGATTTGTGTTTCACAAATACCAGTATCTGAAACGTGTGTATGGCATTTACATACCCCGACTCCCTCAGCCCACAGTTAAGCCTGCCAGTTTACAAAAGCAGTAAATATATCTGAATACATTTTTAAATCATTAAAGACAAATATCATTTCTTATTTCTCTTTGTATCTCAAAGATGTAACAGTCATGTCACATGGTTGAATTCAAAAAGCGTTTGTTGGTTTAATGACTGTTGAGATCCTAATATTTGCACTCACATCTATAAGGGAGGTAATGTAATGTAGACATGGAGGAAGTGAAAATTGACTTTCCAACTCATTGGTCCAGTGCCAGGAGATAGGGGACACTACACAGGAGGTTGCCTGAAGATGACAAATTACTTTAGAAAGCTCCCAAGTTCCTCAGGAAGTTAAAAGTCACCTCACAGCAGGGGACTTCCACCTCAAGGACAGTCATTCATTAATGCACAGACATTCATTAACGCACAGAGTCAAAGAGAACCCTGAATTTGCATGGATTTTTATATGGGAGGGCAATTTAAAGAATACTTATTTCTGAATCACTAACTGTAAACAGGCAATATTTGTGAATCCATTTCAGACTTATGCATAAAAACCTATATTCTGTTAAAGTATGTAAGGGAAGTGTTTGTTAAAGCAGGTTTTTTTTTCTTTTTAAAAAGATGAAAATTAATCAAACATTATCAATAATCAAAAGGTATCTGGGAATTTGGAGGAAGTTAGCAATTTCCAGTCATTTAATTAATAAGGAAACATAAGATTACTTTGTGTCAACCGCTATGAAGTGACAATTTCTTTTCCTGGTTGTGTTGTTTTCGAAGTAGGAGAAAGGGAAAGCCACTCATGTGGTACCAGGTCCCTAGCCTAGACCTGTAGAGGTAGGCAATCTAGTGTGGTGAGGGAATGATGATGCTACCTTGCTCAGTGAGGACTGCACAAAGATCTTATGCACAAACAACTCAGATTCTCGTGTACAGGGTGTGTATATACAAATGACATAAAAATTACTCATGACTAATTTAGTTCTTAAGATGTTTCATTTGCTTTAGTTTTGGAATTGCTCCTACCTCTTCAGATTTACCTCATTGGACAAAAACATTCCTGACAGAAGTTCACATTGTCAGAAGTTCACATTGTGACTGACTCCTGTATGACCGCCTCTGAAATATCAGTACTACTGTTATCCACGTATGTGCCAAAAAAAAAAAAGAAAAAAAGTCCATACCAAGTAGATCAAAGAAGTGTTTTAAAAATGTCATTAACTTGGTTTATTTGACTCCAATTTTAAATAAGCATTATTTTGTGCTAAAAACCTTTCTAAACTGAAATGGCCAAATACTGACTTTTTATCCATGAAACTCAAGAGCTTAAGGAGTAAGTCTTATGAAAAATATTCCTCCACTGTTTCACCTTTATCATTTACTTTGCTGTACTTTCATTGCATCCAGCGTCAGAAGTAATCCTTAATAAAAATAAATCCTTCCAGAGATAAAATATCATGGCCTAAGTGAGTTTAATAAATACAATTTACTTCTCAGTCCCATTGAAATATGAAAAAATGTCTTCTACATTTAGACGACTGATTTTTAATGATAATAACATAATAAGTTGAAAGATACCTTTTATGAGAAGTTTAGGTGTTCCAGTGAAGCTTTATAAATATTTTCAAGCTTTAGTAATAGCCACAGTAATGAGCATTTACTAAACCACATCAACCTCACCTTTCTGCTTTGGGTTCTAATAAAGATTCTTGACATTCTTAGACATTTCTGTCTAAGCAATAGGAAGATGGGGAAGGGACCTGTGGTGACTCTGTTTTTCACAAGGGCGAATGGGTCCCCAAACAAAAGCACACTGAAGGTGAAGAAGGGGAAGGAAGCAATTGCAGGATCCTAGGAGATACTCCTGGCCTTTGAGGGCCAAGATGCTGGAGAAGAGAAAGGAGAGCTTAAAGAGATGTGGCTTAAATCTCAGAATGTTAAGGAGATCAGTTTCTGGATGATGATGAAATGAAATCAGAGAAATAGAAAAGATTGTGAGTGATTATATTGTATCTCTCCTTTCTTTTGTGGTGCCGGGGATGGAACTTCAAGGATGCTATGCAGCATTTCTACCCCTAAGCTACATCCCCAGTCTGTTTCCTTTCTTAACACCCAGAACCTATTGGAATTACTTTAAAAACGTTTGAAAAACGTCAGATTACTCAAGTAGCAAAGTTCATTTGTTTTTAGGTAAACAGGGTATTTGTGTGATAGCAGACTTGAAAAAGGAGGTTAAATCTCTTGGTAGGATTTGTTTTCTGACCATGCATGAGTGAGTTAAAATGCATCATTAGTAAATGCATCTCAACACAGTGCTGGATTTTTAATATAGTCAACTTTGTACCCTAGTATATCCTGTTTTACCTGTGCTATAAAACAGTGCCTAGTTTCTCACAGGTGCTCAATAAACACTGAATTACTTCATGAACATTCTAAAACTATTGTGACATGCCAATGAACTACAAAGATCAATTTATTATGCCCCAACTAGTATCTTCACAAGTAAAATACAAAATTTGGAAAATATTGTAGTGCTATTTTTGAAAATTGTTTCTAATAGCTCATAACATCAGTGCTAGTGGGTGCTCCAAATCATTTCGATGTGTCGTGACTGTGGCTAAACATTTATGTGGAAGATGGAGTGAGGCTGAAAATACCAAACTACCAGTGTTTGCATAAAACTTTCATTTGTTATACATTGAAATGCTTAGTGGACTGCAATGCCAGTTATCTAAAAACTTAACTGTGCATTGCTATGTGAGTAGATGACATGGAGGACAGTTTGCAAGAGTGGGTTCTCTCCTTCCACCAGGACCCCATGCGGGTCCTGGGGATCCAACTAAAATGGCCAGGCTTGGCAGAAAGCACTTTTACCTGCTGAGCCATCTGGCAGGTGCCAGTGAGTTTCATATTGTGGGAAGAAACTTTCGGGGCTGCTTTAGGAAGAGGTCTCTGAGGGATGGTCTACGGAGTTGTGCTAAGGGGCCATGGTTAGACTAAGGTGTGAAAAGCGTTCCTGTGGAGTTGTGCTGCCTAGGAGCCCCACACCAAGTTACTGGAGGAATGTCCATACCTGTGCCCGTGGCATCTCCAGGGACCACTGCCAACCTCAGGAGTCTTTCATCACCTCTTTTGGATTTCTATTTTTAGTTTCACTTCTAGTTTGTGAAAAGTGAGTTTTTACTTTGAATTTGCAAGACGTCCAATAATAAAAAGTAATTTTTACTCTTTGCTTGGCTGGCACTGATACTGCTAAATTCCCAGAATGTAAGACCCTCACAATTCTGAATTATTTAGTACTACATGAATGTAGAAATGAAATCTACTTTGACAGGGATGTATTTTAGCATTATTTTCATAAGTCAAGTTTTTGCAGGGTTGATACTGCTTCTTAGACTCTGGATTCTTTCTGAAACTATTTAAATGTTTTTGGATTAGATTTTAGTAAATAATAGCTTAGGTATCTCCTAGAGAACTGAAAGATTGACAGCTGTATAAGAGAGTTTAATATTACAATGGAATAAATTTCTCCCAACTAGTACACTAGAACAATTTATTTCTTTAAAGGTACAAAATAGATCATTGAATCAGCAAACATCGTATCACTCCGAGTTTCATTATCACTCTTGATTACATAGACTTAATCAATGTCTGAAGTAAAAACATATTTTAACTCCTTCTATATACAAGAAAACACTAAACCTGTAATATGTAAACAAAGCAAGTGGTGTAACCCTGGTATAAGGACCTTCTCAAGGACCGAGACAATGCCTATAGTAAAAACATCTTTCAACAAAAAAGGGTTCATTCTGCAAAAATTTAACCAAGAAAAGATTTTCAACCAGTTTGGCTGTCTGGTTGAATAACAAGAACACAGAGCACTTTAAACTTGCAAGTCATGTGCATCATAAGCGGAAGAAAATACAGGCTTTGAAGAACCTAGTTTGAAATGCATTTAACAGAAACTAGCTCAAGTTAAGTTACAACGGTCCCAGTGCCCCCGCTGCCTTCTTCAGGCTGACAAATGTCCCACACCCGTCTCTTCAACAGTCTCATCTCTGTCTGCACTTGTTATGTCCTCTGGAAAGTGTAGGGTGTAACTTCCCTTTGCTTTGTATACCGGCATGTTATGAGAATAAATAAACACATAGAACTAAAACTTAAATACGTCATAGTCTTTTTACACTAAGTAGTTTTTCTGTGGTCTCACCATTTCACTGTCTTATACCTACCATTTCATTAGCTGTCCTGAGTTTCAAATGTATTTTGTGCTGAAACATTTTCATTGCAGTAAAAATATACATACACTCTTACATTTGTAAATACTCATGAACATGTGTTTATTCATAGGTTTATTTATATCCTGATGAGTTAATGCATAGAGTCTTAAGAGTTAAGGCAAATAAATGTGTTATAGTTTCTCTTCTCTCACAAACCCATACTCTTGTCCCTCAGAGTATTATAATTTCATGTAGTTAAGCAGAGTTGATTGCTTTTAATTAGGAAAAGGAAGTATTTTATAGCAAAAATAGTTTAATGACTTTATTGTATGGGAAACAGGATGGTTACTATTATGTATGTTCATACAGTAATTTAAATACTTCTGTTTGTACTCTGTGAAAGGTCATAGGACCAAGGGAGGGACTAGGTGTAAGGACGTAGGCAGGGCTTGGGTTATGGTACAGGTGTCTTCGCTATGTGTTAAGATGCAGGCCTCCTGAAGTTTGCTGGCCAAGGACACTTGATTTCTGATCCTCTCTAAACCAGACCACTACACTTAGGTTTGAATTTTGTCTCTCTTAAAAAAACTGAAAATTTTGCATACGTGTAATGTGTGTGTGGGTATGAGTTTGTGGGTGTGTGCAGGAGAACACATGTGGAGTTTGGAGGTCAATGTGAGCTGGTTTCCTTTATTGTTCTTCATAGTACTTATTAAATCTGAGGCTTACTGATTAAAAGCTTAGCTGGTCACCAAGCCCCAGGGGTCCTTCTGTTTCTGCCTTCCCACACTAGGATTATAGGACTGTGCTACCATGTATGGCTTTTCATAAGGAGGTCGGGGCTCCCAACTCAGGGCCTCTGCTTACGCTGCAAACACTTCACTGACAGAGCTGTCTTCCAGGCCCCTGGTGTTTATTTTAAATATCCACTACTTACATATTTCCAGAAGAGTGCATTTGGCACTCTGTGACTGGACTGGGGTCTGAGGACTTGGAGGTCTGGATTCCAGATCCACCAGAACATTGCTTGACCATTTAAGCATATCACCAAGTATCTTAGCGTTAGGAACTAAAAAATTTTTCAGTGGAAATAATAGGTTTGCCTTGCAATTTGATATTCAAAAGAGACACTTGCACACACTTCAATATAGAATATTCAGAAGCATTCATGGAAAGGTAACTTAAAAACATTCACTAGAATTAATAAAACACATAGCCTTACAATTTCAGAATAAAGAAATTTAGTTTTTTTTCATATATTTGCCACAATCTTTGCCTGTAATTTCTATAACTGAACTGCATATTTAAAAATGTGAACACAGAATGCACATATAGGCTTGCAAACTAATATTTTTAGTTTTTAAGATAGAATAATTCTCCTTAAAGGAGATTTTGAGGGGCTAGAGAAATCATCAGTGGGTAAAGGCAACGGCCATGCAGGCTTAGTCACCTGAGTTCAATCTCTGGGGTCCACATAAAGGTGGAAGTAGAGGACAGACTTCATCCCAGTTGTCTTTGACTCCCACACATGTGCTATGGCATGTGCGCACCTTCCCCACATCATATACACACAATAATACTAAAAAGAGATTTTGAAAATTAGTTATCCATTGAATTAAGCATGAGAGCAAGTCATTTCTTCATGTCTTCCTGTCCTATTTCTGACGTGTTGTTTAAAGGACTGGACAAGGCACTGGCGTGAGGAGGTCACTTGAGCTGTGCTTACACTGTGTTAGGAAAGTAGAGGGACCATGCTTTCTGTCTATCTGCCACTGTACCATGAAGCCATGCAAGCAGGAAAGAGCTGCACTCTACTGCTTCAAAGGTGTACAGAAACATCACCCACAGGGACCCGTCCCTGGGTCAGTTAGGAAGGTCACAAATGTGGTACACATATGTGGGGAATTCTCTTGATATTCTGAACAGCTCATCTGTACTGACAAAAACATTTTAATCCTGTGTTCTATGATATCAGACTCCAAAGACAGAAAACAAAAAGAACTTGCTTTTATCTAAAAGTATATTAAAAAATATACACATGTGGATTGCCATATGACTTAATGTGCTAACTATCCGAAAAGGAAAACAGTGTTTCTGGAGACTAAACATTTCAGATGAACTTGTGTAGCTGGGAAGATGGTATTTCGGGACCAGATAAACCTGAGTTCTACTCCTGGTTCAGTCATAGGGCTTTGGATAGTGAGGTTCTCTGAGGTTCAAGTTTTTCATCTGTAAAATGAAGACATTTTATACCATGGCCAACTATACAGATCATGGATAATACGAGTGGACCACTTGGCACACAATAGGTAATTTATGATAGCTATATGCAGTACTTTACAAATAAAATATGATAGCACATGCTTTCAATCCCTGCCCTCAGGAGGCTGAGACAGGAAGATCATGAGTTTGAGGTCAGCATGAGCTAAGTACCTTACCTCCAAACAACAGCAAAAGACCAATTACTCTCACAGAGAAAGCTGTACTGCCCTGTTGCCTCATTCTGACTGCCCAACCTCACTGCTCAATGAGTACTAATGAAGGAACAGGTACCAGTGTAAACAGGTATTTATGCTAGGCAATTATGACAGCATGTTCAGGTGACATAGTTCACTTCCTAACCAGAAGAATTATGGGGGTAAAGTCCTTCTCAATATTTCTCTCTCCCAAAGAGTTCATCAGTAAATCAACTCCTTTTCATAACCAGCTGCAATCAGTTCTATAGACAGCAATTATTACTTAATTTCACTAGGTCTAACATTTTCAAATTATTAACTGACCTAGATTTTTACCATGTATATGTCCTGTTAGCCTACACATGCTCAGTCACATTCCGCACACTGCCTAACATTTGTTATTAGTCTTTGAGTTGCTCATGTGCTAAAGCTTTTCTTACTTTAATAAACTTGTAGCCCATGTGCCTTGAAAGCTCTGGCACTGGCAATACTGGTTAGATGTATATACGGATAATGGAACCAGAAAATAAAGGACCAAGGCTATATAAAATAAGTCTGAACTTGACAATCAGAAGAAACAAGAATATAAATAAATGTAGGTCTTTTCCATAATAAAAACATTGAAATACATCGTGATTGAAGCACATACATTTGCACATATGAACACAGACCTGACATGAAGCAAACTATGGTAAAGGGTATTGGAACTGAATAATAAATGAGACTAACAATGCTTCACCAAAATGACTGAGGCATGCTCAATAAATATGGTACATCTTAAAATACTTAGGAACTTTATGTTGTTTTAATTTTAAGTGCATATATTAAACTTTTATTTGTACAGTATTAGCTAAAACAGCACGAGTCAGTGAAAAGTTGGAAGCCCCTTATGCATCCTTTAATTATCCTGTTAAACACAATGTTTCACGAGTCCTTAAATTAAGAGTATCAAGAAGGCACTACTCATTTCAAATTATCTTTTAAGCCTGCATTCATTTTTAACACAAAAGATCATTGTACAATTCTTCACCAAATATTGACATCAAAACAACACAAAACACAAACTGTGAAAGATGGCAGTGTAAGGTGGTAACACCAGGAAAGAGGACACTTGACTTTACCTTCACAGACATGTGGATGATAACACTCTTCCAGCACAGTGGCATAATGAAGCCTGTCTACATCGATATAGTGACCTATCAGCAAAGGTGGCAGCAGTTTCCCCAGTACCTGCAATCTGGACTTTATTTATTCCGCGGTGCTGGGGATTGAACTCAGGGTCTTGTGGATGTCAGACAAGGGATCTACCGCTGAGCTATATCTCTATCTCCAAACAGTTTAGTTTTTCAATCCCGCTGGTTTTAAATATGAATGCTAGGGTCCCTGAATCATCTTGTATTTCCTCCTTGTTTCCTACAAGTCTGGAATCGTCAGTGTTGGGGTTCAAGGGTTTTCTCTATTGTTTCCATGACCAACTTTTCTGCTGCTTGAATTAGTTTACTTCTCTAGTGTTCCAGGATAGTTTCTTATTAACAATTTCTAAGGATTTTATTGTGCAAAAACATAGTTCTTTTTTCTAATGTGCCTATTTTTGCATGAACTTAATTAATAGTGGGTGAAGATTTATACTTAATTTGGGTACAAAACTTTAACACTGATGCTAAAAATATAGTTTAGTTCTATTTTAAAGCATTTCCATAAAAATTATGGAAATCAGGTTTTCAAGCCTTATTTTACTAGAAAATTTAAATTATTAATTTTTTTTTTGTTTTAAAAGGAAGTAGCCAATCTCCATGCTTGAATTTTCTTGAACAAATAATAAAGGATAGCAAACTATGGTAAGAAACACATTAGAAGACAGCTTCCTACTTCACTACCGCTAGTGACCCTTTCCTACCTATTTACCTATTTCTGTTGAGCAGCAAGAAAAAAAAAAATCCATTTCTTTTTGTATTTTTGGGTTTCCCAAGACAAGCTTCATTTACCTGTACACAAACCATGGCTGGGTCAACACCTTTTATACTGGTGAAGACCAAGGACTCTCGTGAACCAGGAGACCTTGCCTCCGATGGCTTCTTTTACAGTGTACAGTCTAATGGTTATGAAACCGATTGAAAGTCAAACAATATTCAAAATGACACAGATGGACAACAAGTAACAAAAAACACATGGAATCCTCTTAGCTGGTATTCTTTCCAAAAGACAAGTCCCTACCATTCTGTAAATAACATTATAAATACTAAAGAAGTGAGAATTTTCACAATGGGGAAAGGAACATTTCTTATCATAATAAATATTTTGGTACAAAAATTTAAAAACTGTAGAAACCTTTAGTACCTTTGGGTACTTTTTTCTAGTAAAATCATACCTGCTTCAGAACTTGTTTGATTATAGCTGCTAACAACGCTGTTTGGTATCACTGGAGTGGTGGACGCTGAAATTCTTGACTGAGGTGGATTGGGATGTAATGAATTTCCTAAAGCCATGCCCGACTGACTGAGCATCCCACAGTTCCCGCTAGCCTGAATCTGATTTATTAAACCTGCAAGATGGTGGTTGGGGACTGGACTGCTACTGTGAACAAAGTTAGTGGTTGCGTTGTGGCAGTGCACGGCTTCCCCTCTTAAAGGTATGCTCTGTGTCAGTGAATTCTGAAGAACACTGGAATTCATATTAGGATCTGGAAAATGCAGCTGGTTGGCAGAGCAAGGCAGAGCAGTATTTGATCCCCCACAACCCGGGGTACTATTGCTACTCAAGTGAGAGCTTTGACAACTCATAGACTGTAGTAACTGAGACATTGAACTTATGGGAAACGACCCCTGCCCCTGCTTCCTTAGCAAGTCGGGTCCAGGTTTAGGAACTGCAGAACTATCCATTTGAGACTGTCTGAGCAAACTCAACACTGTGGCAGGTGGCTGTTTTCTTTTCCGTAGTGAATCCTTTTGCTGAGACATCAACTTATCTCTTAGTGCTGCTCGACCACTTTGACCTTCACCTGCTGGGAGAAGCACGTGGGCAGTTGGGGGGAACATGGTGTTTAAAGTGCTGTGTCCTTCAGAGCTGCCACTGCTGGCAACAGCTCCAGAGTTGTTACTGCTGCTACTGTTGTTACCAGCAAGTTTGTTTTGATTTGCTAGCTGTGCTTTGGCTGCTGCTGAGAGTAAACTACTTGCTGGAAAGGAGGCAGCATTGTGCTGGTTCAAGATCTGATTTAAAGGCATTCCCAGCAAACCAGGCTGACTCTTTACAGAACCATTTCCCGCAGATGCAGTAGGAAAAGCTGCACTGCTTGGGGTAGTAAGTACATTACTCATTCCAGCAATTAACGGGTTAGGGATATCCTTGTACTGATGATGTCCATCAGACTTGGTAGAAGGGCTTGATGGCATTGATGGCCTCGGGGAACCTATTGTTGACCTTGGTGACCTAGGTGGAACCTTTATGCCACTACAAGTGGCCTGGGGTCCTACAGGTGGCATCATGAAATTTCCATGATCTGATGATGTGGAAGATGAGCGTGATCTTTGGGGCGATGCCTCAATCCTTCCAATTCCAGTCCCCATCATGTGCACTGGGGATGTCACTGGAGAAGGGGACAGGGAGGTTGAAGCTGAATGCTGAATTCTTTGTACATGACTCCCATGATTCATATGACCAGGTTTTACAGTTGGCAAAGGGAGATTACTTGGCAAAGGAACAACAGCAGGAGGCATGCTTACATTCATCACAGGTACCTGAGAGTGGACATTTGAATGGAAAGTGGTTGGATTAATGATAATAGGGTTCTGATTCACTGGTTTACTAGGAATAGGGTCAAGAATGCCAAGTGGATCTTTCTCAGATGTTAATGGCTTTTTCTGAAGAGCACAAGAAGGTGGAGGAGGGGGAGGTGGGCCTTGGGGTGGTTTGTGGTGGAACATTGCTCGTGGTATTTCCATATTAGTTGAAAAATTACACATTGGTTTTTTCATTACTGGACTCTTTGTAGTCAAGGTTGGGGAAAGAGGTATATTAGTTCTTCCAGCCATTGCACAGGATGACTGTATGGGAGAACCATGTAGCATTACTGAAGGTGGAGAAAGAGGAGTCCTATTCAGGTGAATAGGACTGCAATTGGGAGCTCCATGAAAACCAGGGTTATTTCTTGTGAAGACATCAGGGCTTCCAAGTGGGTCAGTCCTTGGAGAGATTGAGCCATCTCCATAGATCTGGGAACCTGATGATGCTGGGCTGGGTAGGCCTCCATGGCTGCCACGAAATGGAGATTTCTGTCCATGTTCACTGCTGCCCAATCTCTGTCGGGGGTAGACAGGGTGGAGTTCTTGCTGCTGACTTCCAGGCAGGTCTTGCACATATAGTCTTCCCATGGCATTTGATGATCCAGTCATTAACTTGAAAGGATTCTTACATTCAGGCATTACAGAATTTGTAATTCCTTCGTGAGACTTGTTTTTTACTGATCTTGGAGTTGCCGCCCGTGAAGGTACTACTGGAGTTGCATCTGATGTGAAAGAGAAAAGAATTTTGTTAATTGTTTCAATTACTTTGTGTTAGGAAGAAGGAAGGAAAAGAGAAAACTGAGGAGGGTGAGACAAGGGCACCTAGGAATGCAAATTTATGAACAAAAGCTGTGATACTATGTAATTAAATAAGTTCTATAAGCTATTAAACTTTGATTTACACAAAACACGTTATTCACTACTAGTTGATGAAAGGATCTTAATAACTCTTTATTACACTTGTTTACTCCTTGTTTCTTAAGAAAGCCTGGCCATAACAAGTAGTACAGACTGACATTAGTCATTTTAATATTTAGAATTTCAAAATCAAGACTGACAGACCAGATGGTGATGGCAGTGTGGCTGTGTTGCCGGATTTCCAAATTTTCAGAAGTCACAATAGGAAACTGTAATCTCTGTGGCATCTTTTCTTACGTTAGTTAACTAAATTGTTGATTCTATAAGATGATGCGTTGCTCTGTAACTGTTTCGATTACTTGATTGAAACCTCCCTCAACGCTAGGTAATAGTTCCTTATCCTCAAACTGTGACTGTAAGAGCAAGCTCTTAATTGCTGTGGGATGTTCTGTATGGCAAATGTGTTGCTAATAAAACACTGATTGGTCAGTGGCTAGGCAGGAAGTATAGGCGGGACTAACAGAGAGAATTAAAAGAACAGGAAGGCGGAGGGAGTCTCTGCCAGCCACTGCCAGGACAAGCAGCATGTAAAGATGCCGGTGAGCCACGAGCCATGTGGCAAGGTATAGATTTATAGAAATGGATTAATTTAAGATATAAGGACAGTTAGCAAGAAGCCTGCCACGGCCATACAGTTTGTAAGCAATATAAGTCTCTGTGTTTACTTGGTTGGATCTGAGCGGCTGTGGGACTGGCAGGTAAAAGAGATTTATCCTGACTGTGGGCCAGGCAGGAAAACTCTAGCTACACTTATCTCTATGATTTGAGTGAATGAGGTTCCAGTTCTCTCTATAGGAAATGATAACAAGAATACATGTAGTGATTATCATGATTAGCTTCCTATCATGTCTGAAATTCTGTATAGTACAATTTCTTAATTGGCTCTTACTGTAAAGCAAGTTTCAGTCCATCAACTTAGGTACAATATTACAATCATTTTATAAGGACAGACTTCTCATCTAAAATTTAGCTGGGGTGTTAGAGTTGCAATTGAGTATTCCCTTTCTACATCAGTTTATTTCTCCATCCTTTTGGAATCCTTTCAATTCCTTTGGAGATCAGACAGAATACAGGCAACAAAAGGAAGCTGGCTTATCATACAGAATTTTCAGCTTATCATGTCAGAATTCTAGGTTTAAGGTTTTTTTTTTTAATTTTTTAAGGCCCTAAGGATAGTTAAGTATTATATAAAGTTGCACCTTCTAAAATGAAGATGGCAAATAATATTCTCATATGCTAATTCCCATTAAATCTGTGTGGTTGCTTAGAGAGCTGTGTTGAAAAGAATGCTTTTCTAGCTGTACTCTATGAGAAAAAGCCAGAAAGTCTATTAAGGCACAAGAGATGAAAGTGGCACCAATCATACTATGTATTTGCCATATCTATTTTGAGACTTAAAAGCATATTAGCAATTATACTTAGATTCATTTGCAATCAGATATACTTAAAGGGATAATTACACACTTAAAATGAATCAACTTTTACTATTTGCAAGAGAGTATACAGGTCAAATCATATAATAACTTCTAAGACAGCATTTCCCAACCTGGGATACACAGATTCTAGCACAAAGAGAGAAATGAAGATGTGTTCCCCTTCCACCTTGGAATATTATGTAGACTTTCTGATTAGAGCATGGCAGAGGTTCTTCGCAAGAGTAATTATGTTGGGACTCAACAAGATAACAGAATACAGAAGATATACAGAACTGAGGATAATTTTTTCATGAAAGAGGGATTATTAAAGGTTCTTAATTAAAGAAACAATGAATTAAGATATGTAGGACTTTGTACCTGGAGTATAGTGAGAAGGGAATAATGTTAAATGTAGTAGCAAGAATATGGAATATATTCATGGAATATATTCTACATAGTAATAAGAGTCATCTGTTTGCATATTTTCTAATTATCAATATACTTATATAATTACTTACAGTTCCATGATTCAGATATAGACAGTAGTGGCATTTTTTAATATTCAGCTAACAGAATTTATACAATAGCTATGATTCAGAAAGAATTTCTTCTATTCCTGGGAACAAATTGTTACTAACTTTAAAGTAACAGGGACGCCAAATGGACAAGAGTCAGGCTGATGGTGAATGACAGGCAGGAAAGCAGAGTCAGCAAGTGTGAGAGCTTGGCACTGGCCAGGGAAAACACTTAAAGAACAAACGGGAAACTACGTTACTATTCATGCTACAGGGAGGTGAAAACTGCTTGGGAAGTCTGAAGTCTGAATTACTTAAAAACCAGTTTATGATAACATAAAGCCTGCAGCTAGGAAAACAGTATACTTAATCCAACAGCACACACCACTCTAAAAGGAGATGGGGCACACTCTCATTGTATCTTTAATTTCAAGAATTGAACTTGTATGCACAGGCACAGCCAAAAGATCTAGATCAAGATTCTGCTGGGTCTTTAGAGCAACAGGGCAAACTGTGGAGACAGGAATACGCTGTGATATAAGGCAGTATAGGCTCAGCATGTTTAAGAACAGTGTGGGTTGGAATGCTCAGTGGTTAAGAACACTTGCTATTCTTACAGAGAACCTGGGTTGGGTTCCTAGCAACCACATGGCAGCTTACAACCACCTGTAACTCTAGTTCCGGGAGATCAGATGTCCTTTTTTGACCTCTCTGGCACCAGGCATGTATGTGGTACACGTATATACATGCAGGCAAACACATATAAAATAAATACATCTAAAAAAATAAAGCATATGCAATATATATGCAAGATACATGCAAAGTGATAATAGCCACACTAAGGTGGCAGGGCAATGGTAAATTTTAAATAATTTATTACTATCAAATGTTCCTTTACAATGTTGGAATCAATTTGTATTTTAAAAACTAGGCTTGTTAAGAGATAAGCTCCCTGAAAGCTTTTTTTTTCTCACTTACCTCAGTGGAGCAATTCTTTTGACTACTCCTTGTTCAAAGTTAGTGGGTTACTAGACAGCAGCTCTATGCTAACAACAACTAAATGCCAGTTTTTCTTTCTCGGCACTTTTGCCCTGAGTCCTTTTAATTATGTGTATGACATGCATATGTTCCTGCATTCAGGGCTCTCAATGGTTTGGCCCCAGTTCATTTATTATTATTTAATCTTCCACTCAACCCAGGCCACACACTAATTATGGTACACTCATGCTATTCTTTTATGCCTAAATTGTTTTTCAAAGCTGGTCCTAATTCTGAGTCCCAGTCTTTAAGTTCTGCCATGAAGTCTTGGATGATGATTATAGGTTACCTACATCATGATGATATTTTTTAGAATTTTGTAGAACAGAATCAACTGTCCATTAAACAAACACTTGGGAGCTCAGTTGTATTCATTTTGAGTTATTATTTCAATGTCAGATAGGCTGTGCAATTTTGAAAGGAGTTCATATGAGTGCTATGAACAGAAGTTCCTTAGCTTCAAGTAATCCCATAGAGTACAAATTAAGGGAAAAATACCTTAACAGTGGAAAATTTGAATGGACCCAATCTTAAGCAAGTAATCAAATTTAATATTGTCAACACAGGATTAGCTGACATTATGTACTTTTTGATGAAGATATAACATCATTTACGTATCATTCCTACCAAACTGAGCATAAATGTAATGTGAGGAAACAATTAAGAAATCCAAACTGAGGAACATTCTGCAAAGCTGGCCTATGTGCCTCAAAAATGTCAATGTCATGAAAGATTGACACAAACTGGGGAACTGAAGATTAAAGAAATGTAAAAGCTAATTACAGTGTACAATCTCTGGTTATATTCTAGATTCTAAAAAAAGGAATGAACTTTTAAAAAAGCTAGAGGGGTTATTAGTAAGAAAATAAAAAGAACTTTAATATAGACTACATGTTAGCTCATGGAACTTTATCAGTATCACTGGATTGTGGTGGCATAGGGGAATGTCCTTTATTTCTACATTCAGATGACATTATATTCTTCCTCATTAAGTAGCATTTGACGTTAGTGAATATATTTATGTACAACTTGGAAAATCAAACTTAACAGCACATGGCAATTGAACAAATACCATGTCACTTTTCTGTGACTTTGCCATTTTTCACAAAGGGGAATGTCAGGGCTGGTGAGGCAGCTGAGTGGGTAGAGGCACCTGCCCCCACGTTTGACAAGCTGAGTTTGGCCCATGAGAGAAAACC
This sequence comes from Peromyscus aztecus, assembly GCA_902168405.1. Classification (NCBI taxonomy): domain Eukaryota; kingdom Metazoa; phylum Chordata; class Mammalia; order Rodentia; family Cricetidae; genus Peromyscus; species Peromyscus aztecus. The sequence continues at coordinate 21,971 of CABHPQ010175840.1, read as the reverse complement.
TACTTTTGCAAGTTGACCTCCGACCTTCACATGTGCACTGTGCCTATCCATGTGCATGGATGTACATCCATGTACACAAACACACTTCAATAAACAAATTACTAAAATTTTTACTTAAAAGGAATGTATGTGTTGGGAGTGTATCATAAAAAGCTCTGGGCCAAGTGATTTGTACTTGGGTAGGTACTTAATAAATAGCTATTATGACTAAAAAACTAACATGGTTAACTTCTTCTTTACTTATGATTGAAAATGGACTTTCTTATATAATATATCCTGATTCCATTTGCCCCTGCTCTGCTCTTCCCAATTCCTCCCTCCCATCTGGATCTACCCCCTTTCTGTCTCTCATTAGAAAACACACAGACTTCTAAGGGCTAATAATAAAATAAAATATAATAAGATACAACAAACTTCTAATAATATTTCTAAGCAATATTTGAGGCTTGATCTTATCCACTGAAATCTAGCCCTATGTAAGTGGCTGTTTTCCTATAAAACAATGTAGCCTTTTTGCCTGCAATCTTGTCTGTAGGTACTTACAAAGACTTTTAATTTGCTGGTTAGTACTGATTTTGATTGTGTTACTGTATGATATGAATAAGAAAATTTTAGAAATAGATCCACAGTAACTTTTCAGATAAAATTTGCTGTTTGTATTCAAAATGGTAGAACACACACACACACACACAAAAAAAACTGTGGATGTTCAAAATACAGACTGGGAAATCCCTTGCAAAGTTCTTTCTAGCTATTCTTTGTCTTGCAGTGGAGTCAGAGACATCTCCTAACTCTACAACAACACTACATACTTGTTCCTCCTCCAGGACTGGTGAGCACCAGAGAAGGATGTGGGGCCTCCATGCTTTTATGGAGTGTGGCCACTGCGATGATTTTCCTCTTATGTATACATAGCTTGGTGACATCTTCATCTGCTTTCACGTCTTCTGCAGTTCTCTGCTTCACAGCAGCTCCAGGATCAAAATTAAATACCTGGAAAAAAACCACAGCATCTGTTGATAGTAGGTCCATGAAAAATTTAATAAAAAACCCTCTTGTTTACAAAGAGAAACGCTGTATATAGATTAAGCTATAAGTAGGAATTAAACCTTTAAGATTTTAAATGGAAGAAAAACAACTTTACATAATTTAAAATACTTCTGGCCAAATAATATTTTTTTAGTGACAAACAATTAAAATTATACAAATTGTATGATAGCTAAGCTAATTAAACATAGGGCGGGCATACTATCTGGTAATGTTTCTGATTTAGAGACTTCCTGATAGGGTAAAAAGCACAAAACAAATGGGGCACACGGTAGAAACATGAGAAGCCACAGCATCCTATATTCTTACTTTCTCCACAACATCCCTGTATGCCCACTTTCCCTGTGGCTTACTTTTATTGCTATACCAATATTACCTCCTCACTGATCTAAAACTGTTGTACGTCAAAAATTCTCATTTATCATATAATAAAGAAATCATATAATTTATCATATAATAAATAAATTTATTTAAATTAATTAATTACTTTTCCCCAGCCTGATCACAGTTTCCCCTCCCTCCCCTCCACCCAGGTCATTCACTTCTCCTCCCCTGTCCCCAGAAAAGGGCAGGCCTTCCATGTACACCAGCCAGGCCTGGCACATCAAACTGCAGCAAGACCAGGCACCTCCTCTCCCACCAAGGCTGGATGAGGCAACTCAGTAGTTAAAAATATGATAACATACAAAAAAGAAAAAGGTGTTTATTAGTCTTTAATTTAAAAACTAGTAGTAATTACACATTTCAGAGAATAATTGTCTATTTTCATACCAAATAGTTCACCTTTTTAAATTAATTTGCTTTTTACTTTGTAAAGCAACAAAACTACTTCCAATTTTTGCTATGGGAGCTGAACTTTGTGATTTTAAGAGTATCTGTGGCAGATTTACTGATACCAGTGCTAAGAATAACATTATTTGAGTAGCCATAGTAGTGAATGAAAGTACTATACTAGAAGCAGTTCCAAAAAAGGAACAATAATCAGTATGTCATCTTTGAAAATAAAAATTATTTTTTCACAATCTTTAAGCATTCCAAAGTGCACATAAAAAAATTAAAATGAACTTAAGACCAGGGGCCTAACGTAAAAATGAGATGCCAAATGAGAAAAGTAAATATATAAGATATCTACAACCAAACCCAAACCAAAACACCAAAACCAAACCCTGCTTTACTGGACTGTGACGGTTACCTTGGGAAGAATAAGAGGACATTCCAAGCCACACTTGCATGTTCCATCAGTAAGCAGGTATGTTTTAACCTGCTCCAAGCAAGACAACAAAGACCCACTGGGACTGTAAAAATAGTTTAAAAACATATCAGGAAATAATTTTGATGACACATACTATAAAAAAGCACAATTTACAGACTTATTGTCCCTTCACAAGATAATATTTTCCTACCAGGGAAAAACATTTTCTTTGCCAATATTATGTTAGCTACTAAATTACAGACTTTAACACTATCTCTTTCTTTGGAACAGAAATATTTCTCAGAAAAATACATATGTTCATAGAAAATGAGAAAGCATTTCTAAAACCAGGAACAGATTAAAGATGGGAAAACTATTCTTAAGAAAGGACATAAACAGGTAAGAAAGGAAGACGCAAAATACGTAAAGATGCTGGGTGGTGGTGGTGGCATCGCACGCCTTTAATCCTAGCACCTGGGAGGCAGAGGCAGGCGGATATCTGTGAGTTCGAGGCCAGGGCTACACAGAGAAACCCTGTTTAAAAATAAAAATGAACACCCCACCCCCCAAAAAAGTCCATAAAATGATGTTATCTATTTGAACGATAAGGTTTGCTTTAAGCTCTTTGAGGAGAAAGTGACATTGCAACATGCTAAGGTTCAAACCAGAAAGTTATGAAGGACAAAAAAAAAAAAAATGGAGATAACAATTCCATCCTGTGTCTACTGCCTGCTTCTGTGGAGGCAGAGGAGCCTCCATCCAGGTTTCTTCCCATCCCCTCAGTGTTTCTTTGAAGATAGATAAGTGTAATTTAATTCAAAATTCTAGCGAACAGAAAGACTATACAGAAAGGGAGACAGGTATTAGGCAGAACTGACAGAAGAAGGTGAACTTTTAAGAAATGGAGTGTTAGGTAGTCATAAAGAGCTGTATAGGTTACCAGGCTAACGTTTTGACCTCAGTAAAGTAAGTAAGCATGGACCCTTCAAGTCTATACGTTAGGTACTGAGTCAGCTGAAGTAAGCATGGGTCTGTTGAAGTCTAT
>CABHPQ010175840.1:0-18677 GCA_902168405.1 Peromyscus aztecus | reverse complement strand
TTAGGTACTGAGTCAGCTGAAGTAAGCATGGGTCTGTTGAAGTCTATACATTAGGTACTGAGTCAGGTGAGGTAAGCATGGGTCCCTTCAAGTCTATACATTAGGTACTGAGTCAGGTGAGGTAAGCATGGGTCCTTTCAAGTCTATACATTAGGTACTGAAGTCAGCTGAAGTAAGCATGATTCCAATCAAGTCTATACATTGGTACTAAGTCAGGTGAGGTAAGCATGGACCCTTCAAGTCTATACATTAGGTACTGAGTCAGGTGAAGACAGCATGGACCCTTCAAGTCTATACATTAGGTACTGAGTTAGGTGAAGACAGCATGAACCCTTCAAGTCTATATATTAGGTACTGAGTCAGCTGAAGTAAACATGGGTTCCTGCAAGTCTATACATTATGTACCGAGTCAGGTAAAAGGACAAGTCTGTGCTACTTATTTACATTGCGGATTGTTTAAAAACAAAATTTGCATTTTAGGACATTTTATTATTAATAGGTTGATTTTTACAACATAAATGCATACTCTGCTTTGAAATTTATATATACTTTGAGATTATATTTTATTTATAACTATTTAGAAAAACCTCCCCTTAAGCCTTCTGGTCAGATTCATCCAGAACAATATACTGTTTCATATATGAAGCACTACTCTTGAATGGAGTCTAGTCTGCCTCCACAGAAACACAGGCAGTATTTGAAATGGGCTAGGTTAAAATGCAACTCATCTTGTGTTCATGGAAAATTATACAAGTGACTTTGCCACAAAAGAAAAAAAAATCTAAAAAAAAAATCCTAAACTTAGTTAAATGAACTAAGAGTGTTTTAGATTACATGAAAGAACAGTAATTTTCACATTATAGACTAGAGTATCACCAGAGCACACAGGGGCAATAATGGCTTTAAAGTTTTGATAAGTTTAATAAAAGTGTCACTAAAATATATCATTTTGATTTTTTTCCCATGAAGAATTAGTAAGTTTAGTAAAAAGAAACTGCTCAATATTTTACTTAAAAGAAAGTGTATGGATGGCAATCTAGAGGGATTTACTTGTAAAATTTAGCCTAAAGTGAAGAATTCCTAAATTCTATTAAGAATACTCTAGATACTTTAAAAATATTTCCTACCACTCAGGGTTTTTTTTTTTCCCCAGTTACAGTTATTTAATTAACTTTTAGGAGTAATAATTAACATAAAATAGTTATCTTAAAGGACTGGAAACAGGTGGAGAGCTTGCAATGTGGCCTCCGTGCCTCGAGGCAGGGCCAGCTGGACACTAAGCTGGCAGCAGAGGGGCTAACTTCCCACCAGCGCTCCGGCAGTAATTCAGTCCTGGCCGACCAGCTCAGACTGATGCTCTTATCTGGGAAGTTCCTCTCTAAGAATTCTCGGTGATCAGATTGGATTTGGAGACCTCATGCTAAGAGGATTATCAGACATTCAAGACTAGGGAGACTTGGAAACTCAGGAACAAGGTAACTGTGGATTCTTAGACCTTAGTTTGGTTTCTTGACTGAAACTTGACCTGATTTTTGCTCACAGCGATGTGAAAAGCTGATCTCATAAGTAGTTATCAAAACTTTGGAATCACTTAGTATACCTGAATATACATTTTTCTTTATAATCTTGAACAGTCGTAAACACAAACATGTCACAGACAATGTGCAGTGTTGTATTAACAACAAAATATTTCTGACAATCCATGAAGAATACTGGCAATATCTTTTTTCTATGGGCCAGACCTCACATTCTCTATTATTCCTTTACTACAATTAGCAAAGCATACCTTTAAAATGTCAGAAAAAAGGAATAAATGTGGCAAAGGAATTTCAATTGGAACTAAAGTTTACCTCAAGAAACATCTTACCCAGAGCAAACAAACCCACACCTGAGCTGAATTCTTGAGATCTGGCATGTGAGTCTTCATGTTCATATAGCAAAGAATAGCTCATTCATGTATTTTTAGTTTTTAGTTTCTTTTCTAAAGACAGGACTTCCAGTATCCCAGATTGGCTCCTGACTCACTATGTAGCCAAAGCCTGCTTTGAAACCCTGGTATTTCTACTTCTGTCTCCTAAATGCTGAGTTTATTGGCATGTACCACCAAATATATATATATATATATATATATATATATATATATATATATTTGTAGAACTGAAGAATTCTGTTGAAGCCAGGTTACAAAAGCCATATTGAAGGTAATACCAAGATTATAATGATATTACATGTCTTTGAAAAATTTCTGTTCTTAAATTGTATCACAAAGATTTACGGTATCCAAGTTTCATTATTTATTAAAAAACTAAAAAGTAATGAATTTAGGGGTCAATTATTTAATAAAGAGGGTAAAACTTTGTTTTGTTTTTGTTTTTCAGACAGGGTCTCAATATGTAGTACTGGGTGGCTTAGAGTTTGCTATATAGACCAAGCTGGTCTTGAACTCAGCCACCTGCTTCTCCCTCCCAAGCACTGGGATTAAAGATGTGCACCATGCCTGGTTAGGGGCTAAAACAGCCAATTTACTCCATTCAATTTGTGTTCTCTCTCTCTCTCTCTCTCTCACACACACACACACACCATAAGAATATAAAAGGGCAGGCCATGTGCATCATGAATTTTTGTTTTTGCTATTACAGGTAAGAAAATTGATTAAAAGTGTATACAGAAAAGATAAGTTCCTTTTAGTTAAGAGATCTAACCATGAAAATTGCTAATTAGCCTCAGAAAAGCCCGATGAAGTACTCTGAAACAGGGTGATATTGTTAAGAGATATTGGGTCTATTTCTAGTATTTTACATTTTCCTGTGAGTATAGTATTCTTGTTTATATGTTTCTTTTAGAAGGCTTTGTATTTTCTATATCCTCATTACAGGGAAGCAGAAAGATAACTTTACATAGACACAAGTAATGCATAAAGATTCTCTTCAGTAATCTAGGGAAATTTACACTGCTAAGCAGCACAGAATAAAAATACTTCTGTATTTCTAGCACAGAGGTCATTTATTCAAGTTTATGTTAGGTGCTGTCAGTCACAATATTTTGTTCCCTTAGAGAAGATCAGTCTTTTATTGCCTTAATCTTGAAACTGCAAACTTGGAGGTAACAGAGATAGTAAGAGCTCACCTGATGTAAAGCACGCCATTGTGATCCACACGCCGCTGCCAACCCACAGGAACCTGTATAGCTGGAAGACCTCCTTCCTTGTCTCCTCCGTCACACTCTTTGCCTCCATTCATTTTCTGTGTCTGCTTGGGGCGCTCCAAAGATATCAGCAATAAGATGATATCCTTCTATTGGAGAGCATGGTGGCCTTCAAAACAGGGCCAGCACGGCACAGTTTTCCTGGACTACGAAATACATCGGGAAGCTTCGGCTCAGTTTGGAACCAAGTCTTTGAAATCTGCCATTGTGAAAATGTTTCCCATTATAATCTACATTAAATAAAACGCATTTCATTCCTAGGCAAGGTCTACATAGGCAAAACCAAATACTCTCAACCAGGGAAAATCATAATTCACCTGTGCTAGTACCTGTCTGAAGCAGAAGCGGGAGGGGCGAAAAGTTTTCAGTTGTACATTTTTTCTTGAACCTTGATACTGGACTAGAATAACCTCTATTTCTAGAAACTGGTCTGCTTTGACACTACCAGCTGGTTAATGTTTCCAGGTGCTACCCGCCTCTATAGGCCACATTCTTTAGGCTTTCTCTTTATTTTCCAACGTGAATCCAAGGTGTTGCAGGTTGGTTCATCTGGTGTTTTCATGACTTCAAAATTCCAATAATGTAGCCTGAAATATATGTAAATACATAAACTGTACATTTAACGTTGAAAATTGAGAAGCCACACAATTTAAAAGCAAACTTCTAAATGTACCCAAACACTTTTGTGTTCTCCGCTGTCAAAATCATATGTAAAATTCAGTTTTTCTTTTTTGAAAAAAAGATTATTTTTTAGTTTTTTTTCTTTCTAAAGTGTTTTTTTTTTTTTTTTTTTTTTTTTTTTTTTTTTTTTTTTTTTTTTTTAGGAAACAGTAGAAGAAATGAAGTATACATTTCCAAATGTAAGGCCAAGTTTTCTCAGTATTATTGAAGGACTGAGAGTTGATTTATAGTCAAGATTTTACAAAACTTTATATTGTGGTATACTCTCTAAATTCTTTTATTAAGTTACAAGGTGATATATGAAAAAGAAACAACAGGGTCAGTGGTAGCACAGCATGCTTATACAGGTGATCTTGATGGAGCAATTAAATAAAAAATAAGTAAACTGAAAAAGATTTAGTCTAATCTCTCAGTATTACGGAGAGTGTACTGTCACAGTGGTGGACTTGTGTTGTGAAGAACCCCTTCAGTGATCACTTTAACATGTACTGTACAGTCACATCACTGAAGCCACAAGACTACATTACAAATGAAGAACACTGTCCTAGTGTTTTAAGAATGGGACATGGGGCTCCTTATAAGAAAGTTTTCAGTGACAGCACAGTTACAAATTAAAAAAATGCTGTGGCAGAGCATCTGAAATGGGAGCGAGGAAGTGCTGGAAAAGTGTCAAATGACAGGGTTCACGGGAGGCTTTAACTGATTTCAAAAGATTGATGGGAGAAATTAGCATACCATTAAACAGTGCAAGCAGACATACAACCAGTCACTTAGAGTCTACATGCTTAAACTTGCCTATAATCTTTCAGGGTCTTTCATTAGGAAAGCAAGAAACCATCTTTCAACGAAGGCCACTGTAGATTTGACATCCCTATACTTTCTCTTTAGGTATTTATATCTCTGTTGTGGACCTCCAGGCCCAATCCATTTCATACTTTTCTTAAAATTTATGTGCAGTCTTGTGTATGATATATGTGGGCACACATGCGTGTGTGTGGAGGTCAAGAGAATAACACTGAACTTGGTTCTTTCCTTAGACTTCTGTATGGGCTCTAGAGCTGTAACTCAAGTTCCTAGAGATGCATGCCACACTTTTACCTCCTGAGGAACCTCACTAATCCCCAAACATTAAATTCTAATATTTGAGCAGTATTTATTGGCACTACTATATAATCATTCATGTATTGACACAATCTTTTAATGTTGTATGACAGATTCTGAATTATTTGTTCTTTTAAAGTTACACACACACACACACACACACACACATGCTGCAGGCCGCAGGAATATATCATAAGAACTCAGCTGGTTATGGCACAGTCACTACCTGGAGGGATCAGGGAATTCCTCCAAAGGAAGCCAAATTCCAAGGAGTTTTTGGTGTTATTTGGCTTGTTATATATCAGCTGTCTTCTGTTATGAAAATCATGTGTGCCTTCATAGTTTTCCCAATTGATTTTTCCCTTAGAAGGGCTAACAGTGTGAACTGATCACTCTCTGGACATACACATTCCAGGTATTTGGAGAACAGCCTCAGGAAAGGCTTTCTCTGGAATCAAGATTATCTCCCTTAGCCACTTTCAAGGACTAACAGGAGACACCGCCCAGGTGGGCATCCAACTTTCAATGACTAACAGTGATAGTAGCCCACATGCAAGTCTCCTGACTTAAGGTAAATTCCACAAGGAGACACCGCCTAGGTGAGGTGGACGTTAAGTAAATAGCTTTACACAATTTAGCTCAGACCCTCCCTTTTTATACCGAGACTTCCAAGGCACGTAGAGGACGGAGAAAAGAGAATGGAAGAACTAGATGGGTAAGAACTTGAGAGGAACAAACTGAGATGGGGAAGAACTAGATTGAAGGGCTAGAAGAGAGTACTATAGGAACGAGATGGAAGATGAGGAAGAGTCAGATGGGAAAGTCCTAGGTGGGTAAGAACAAGGTGAAAAGGACCTAGATGAGGCAGAATTAAGACGAGAGAATTAAGATAGAACTTAAGAGGGAGCAGTAGATAAACAGAGAGAAATCAGGCAAGAAAGGAGCTAGGCCAAGTGTCCCTGTATAAGCCCCAGGTTCCAAACAGCCAGCTCATGCACTGAGGACAGGACCCGGTCCCACTGCCTGGGGACCTCCCAACCAGATCAAGCTAATCAACTGTCTTACTTATCCAGAGGGCCTGATCCAGTTGGGGACACTTGGCTCAGCCTGGGAGGAGGGGACTGGACCTGCCTGGACTCAATCTACCAGGTTGAACTCAATCCTCAGGGGAGTGTTTGCCCTAGAGGAGATGGGAATGGGGGGTAGGCTGGGGGGAAGGCGGGGGGTGGGGTGGGTGGGAGGGGGTAGAACAAGGGAATCCGTGGCTGATATGTAAAATTAAATTTAATAAATAAATAAAAAAAGAAAAGAGCTAGGCACGAGAACAGAACTGAAGCTGTGTATATAGGATGTTATGCCAGAGGAATTAAAGCAAGTGGACTATAGAGCTCGGTGTGCTTAGATTCTGTCAGCTTATTAGCAGTATCAGTCTGTTTACTGAGTCTCCATTCATAGGAATACACACACACTGAGCAGGGCCCTTGACTCAGTCTATCCTTCCTATATTAATTATTTCCTGATGATTGTATATATTCTAGTCAACACAATTTTATATTCTGTTTTTTTATCACTTAAGCTTATGATACATTTGAGCATGACAAGTCTAAAATGAGAAGTTTTAGAAGAAGCCAATGAGTGTGTATGCATGTTGATAAGAGCTAACAACCATTTTTTGTGCTCTAGATTTATCCTTAAAGATCTCACAACTTCTGCATGAGACCTTTTGTAGAGAAGATAAGGATTCTATGAAGAGTAGTATATTTATTTGTGAACTCTCAGTTTTATTATGTAACATATTAACTGTATTAATAAAAGAACTAGAAAATGAATATAACAATATAAAAATTAGGCTTATATTTAAACAGGGTGCTCTTAATGCAGTAGACTTCCTTTTCCATCTGTTTTATTGATGTTCTTGTCCATATAAGATTACAATTATTATACATTAAATGTATTTAAAAGTCAAACTCAAAAAACTATGAAGACTAAATATTAGATAATATGACATCATAAAAGTACTAAATAGCCATTCTTCATAAATCGTTCTGATTCTGAGTGACATCAAATGCCATAAAGTCACTGGAATAATGTCAAACAAACTTTATTAACAGTAAACATAATGAATTGACTTTTGTGTGATGATATTCTATATTGATGCACACGACAAATTGATCTGTGCTCAGTGGACATACTTAGATACACAGCAGCATAGAATTAAACAGCCAATAATTCTTCAATTATCAGGAACAAACTGTATGTTAAGTAAAATATGGACATTATTTGATATGTGATATAACTAAATCATCACTAAACTTTTTATAATGATTTTAAAGTTAGCTCATTAAATATTTATAATCAGGAAGTCTACTCCCATCCTGCATTGGCAAGACTGAATGCTTCATTTTTCAGACTGATAGTAAGTTTCATACAAAGCAATCCTCTGCACTTACATCTGAAACAGTATATGTACAAAAAAGGATGTGACTGGACTAAAACACACTATTGGCACTCTAGAGAGCTGCATCTAAATGCCTACACCATAATTATCATTTGACTGAATAACAAATGAATAACCACAACCTTTCTACTCTTTGTTAACTAATGTTTGTTAGAGTAATCCTAGGTGGCATTTCCCTAATCTTCTTTCCATTGCATCTATCCAGCACCCAATCTTCACATATTTATTCAAGTCAGGCATTTTATTTATCAGCATTCCATTTTCTCTCATTTTTGAAAGAAAACTTTGAAACATATTAACCCGTTTTATAGTAGTTATTATTTCCATTTGATTCTTATTCTGACTGGGTGGCCACTTCTTCTAAAACATCTTTTTGATACATCCTCTGTAAGAGATCCAGAACACTCTGCTAGGCTTGGCTTCCCCAAACAACCGTCGTCATAACTCTATTTGGTTAATCAGTTGGACCAAAATACTCTCAGTAGTGCATCTTTCCTTGCTTGGTAACCAAAGTCTCAAATTCTATGTTCTGCTCTTTCATAGTAGAAAGTATAAAGGTCCACAGCCTGTGTGCCTCAGTCATTAAGAACACTGGCTGCTCTTGCAGAGGAGCAGGGATCAATTCCTAGTACCCTCATGGTGGTGATGGTCTGTAACTCCAGTTCTAGAGGGGATCCAATGCCTTTTTTTGGCCTCTGTGGGCACCAAACATGTAAGTGGTGCACAGACACATGTGTAGGCAAAATAGCCATACAAACAAATTATAACCATTAAAAAAATAAAAGTGATATTATTTGATATCACCAAGAATGACATGATAGTCATACAGGAAGGCATCCATCACAAATCGGAAGGTCTTGGGATAGGCTCATAAAGTTTTGGCACTCTCCACAATCAAGGCAACAAGCACCTTGGCCTGGGTCCCCTCTATGGCCAAGAATAGTACTTACAACCAGGCCAATTATTTTTGGCTATAAAATTTTAGCAACTCCCATGCTGGAGTCACAGAAATCTTACATTATGTGTATGACAGATTGCAAGGGGCTCTGAGTATTTTTTGCAGTTTCACTGGGCCTTGTGACCTGCAGTGAAATGTGACAGGTGTGACACTGCTCACACCTTGTTTCTAAACCTCCAGAAGCCCATGCTTTTCACTCTGGTTCTTTGGAATGCTGTTCCCTTGTCCACAACCTCAACTAGCTCCCTTGCGGTTGAGAAGGGATGTAGGTGGAGAGAAGCCCAGCTGTCTATCCAGCTCAGCTGAGGCCTGTCATGAAGATGAATGTAGGGGACCACCACATGGAACAGGGATGACCTGGCTCAGCTGATTGGGTAGTAAACTGCAAACCAGCAGAACCATTAGTAGAGACAGCAAAAACCTCTACTGGAAATAATAATAAGGCTAAAATAGAGTTGGCTCATAGTGTTGAGAGGCTAGTTAGCTCTAATTAACACTGCAAGCCTTAACTCTTATTTCCTATAACATAGAAATTATAACAATATAGATTGTTCTTGGAAAACAGCTACCCTCATATATGCTTAGAACATTGTAGTATTCAAATTATTATTTATAGATAGCCATTCAAATCATGAGAAAGCTATTCAGATCCTGGGAAAGGACAATGATATGGGTAACTAGAAAAAACATGCCACAAAGTTGCTATAAAATGATGATTTTTTTTCTTGAGTTAGGGTCTCACTATGTAGCCCTAACTGGTCTGGGACTCACTATGTAGATTAGGCTGGCCTTGAACTCACAGATATCTTTCTGCTTCTGCCTTTCAAGTGCTGAGATTAAAGGAGAACAAAACCATGTCTAACTTGATAATCTTAGTTAAAAAAGTGCTATCACATGTCAGTATGAAAACAGTATAGCAGCAGCCTCATAATTACTAACGTATGTAAGTACAGGAACATGATACCAGTGTCCTCTCAATTACCATCACATGTTCTTTGGGAATATGGACATATTTTATTTTTATTTTTTGTACAATAAGCAAACATCAGCTCTGTAACTGGGAAAATATTTCTAAAAACCTCAGAATAGTATTCACAGAATTAATTAATCCAGGGAATTAATGGTTTCTGCTCCTCAAAAGTACCAAGGAAACTCTCTAACAGAAACATTTATAAACTTTGTGCTTAGAACTGACAATTTACTTTTGTATCTTTTCCAAAAGAAGATTAGGATAAGAAGAATCAGAAGCCCTTAACCTGGATGACTTGAATAAAGAAAAGCTGAGGCTGTTTGCTGTATTCTGAATTCCCCTGGGGATCACTCCGACTTTTCTGCTTGGAATTCCATTTCCCATCCCAGCTTCTTGCCTATACCCAAAGCAGGCTTATTTTTTTTATTGTTAAAAATGTCACTCAAAAATAAAAATAAAATTTATTTTGTATGACTTTACACTTCTTATAAGTATCCTAGCTTGGTTTCTATTGTTGATGAACACTATGACCACAACTTAGGTAGGAGAGGGTATATTTCACCTGACAGCTTAGTACTGCATGAAGGAAATCACAGCAGGTACTCAGGTAGTTGCCTGGAAATAGGAACTGAAGCAGAGACCATGGAAGGACACATGCTGGTTTGATCTTCATGGCTTGCTCAACCTGCTTTCTTAAGCCACCCAGGATGCCCTGCCTAAGGGTGCCACCACCTCCGGTGGGCTGGGCCCTTCCACATCCATCATTCATCAAGAAAATACCCTACAGACTTGCCTATAAGCAATCAGATGAAGCAGTTCTTCATTAGGAGTTTCTCTTCCCTGATAACCCCAGCTTGTGTCAAGCTGACAACCTCATGGGAACATTTAAGCCCCCACTGTAATTCTTTCTTGTAATATCCAGCTCCTTTCTTTTACAAAAACTACAACATGGCCGGATGGTGGTGGCGCACGCCTTTAATCCCAGCACTCGGGAAGCAGAGGCAGGCGGATCTCTGTGAGTTCGAGGCCAGCCTGGTCTACAGAGCGAGATCCAGGAAAGGTCCTGCAAAGCTACACAGAGAAACCCTGTCTCGAAAAACCAAAAAAAAGAAAAAAACCCAAAATAAAAACAACAACAACAAAAAAACTACAACACAACACTTGGCTATTCCTTTGCCAGTCTATCTGACTGCAAAGGAAGGGTCTGCATGTATAGGTAAACAATGCCTTCTTTCTTAATATAAAAACTGAGCAATAACTAGTCTCAACTACATAGCCTTAAGTCTTTTTTTCAGAATTATTCTTAAAAATAATAGGTTATCATAAGGCCTCTATAAAATAATAAACTGACTATAATTCTGAAGGAAAAATATTTGTGATATGTTTTACCTATTAGTCCTATAATGTTACTTTTTTTGCTTTTCTGTATTTGAATATTTTCATGAAGAATAGTGATAACAAATCCTTGTGCATTTTTATATAACTATTTAAGAGTAAACACGCAAGTTAAAAGTGGCAGACTTTGCATTTTATTCTTGTCTGAACAGTATTTTGGCTACTTCAGATGCAGACTATTTTATGCAGGCCAAATTAATATTGAAAATAATCACTTAGTTACCCAATAGGTCTCTTCAAATTTATCCCTCCAATATAAATGTAATCATGTTCCCTTTGACCAACATCTTTCTTATTGCCTTTGTTCCACATGCAAACCCTGCAATGGCCAACTACCGTTATATTGTTTCACTTCAGTGAGATCAATCAACTGTTCTAGATTTCACTAAAACACAAATCGAATTTCATGAGTGAGATCACGCAGCATTTGTCTTTGTCTAACTTTTTCACTTCAGGTAATATCTTCCAGTTTGTTGCAAATGGTAGGATTTTGTTCTTTGTAATGGCTGCACTATATTCCCCTCCACCTCTGCGTGTGCATCACATTTTCTTTTTATTCTCTCATCTGCTTTTACATACATACATACATGCACACTCCATATCTATAATAAATATATAAGTAAAAAATTTTCTCCCACCTACTGATCCAATCCATTGGATATATATCCAGTCATGAGATTGCTGGGTCAGATAACAGGTCTAATCTAGTTTTGTTTTAGGAATCATCACACTTTTCCCATAATGGTTATATGAATTTACTTTTTTACCCATAATAGCAGGATTTTCCTCTTTCTACAGCTACACCAGCACTTGTTATCTTTTGTCTTTTCAATAGCCATGCTTGTTGGAGAACAGTGACATCTCATTGTGGTTTTAACTTAAATTTCTGTAAGTCTTTTTTTGAAAAAGGTATTTTTCTTTTTAAATTAGATTATTTATTTTGCTGTGAGTTTTAAAAACATTAGGTTTGAGTATTGAGCTCTTTTCGGTTTATATATTTAGCAAATAATTTTTCCTATTCTGTAGGTTATCTCTTCCCACTTTGTGATTATTTACTTTGTTGCACAAAAAAATCTTCTAGTTTGGTACAATATCATCTATTTCTGCTTTTGTTATCTGTGTACACACACACACACACACACACACACACACACACACACACACACACACATTGTAGCCCTGGTCTCTGTCATTAAGTATTTCTTCTTTGTTCTCTTGTAGTATCGTAAGTTCAGGTGTTATGTTTAAGTAAGAAACCATTTTAAATGAGAATCAGGTTACTCTTAAAGTGAAAACATGGTAACCACTTAGTCAACAAGACACTCATCCAAGACAGCATTTCACCATATGTATAAATACCTAGGACCACACAGATCCACTAGACCTCCAGCCAATATAATTAAATACAGTATAACTGTGGTCTGATCAAAGCTCTGATACATTTTCTCAAGAAACAAGATGAAGAGAGTGCTTTTATGTGTATTTTAGAGAGGGATTCTCTAAAGCATACAAGCTACATGAAATAAGTGCTCTTTTATTGTGTTTAAGCTCAGACATCAGAAACAAAATGAGTAGCGATATTTACAAATGTTGTGTGAAATCGTATGTAATGTCTTCAAAGAGAATCATGTTGGCATGGGGCTAATTCTCAGTGGAAAGCTGAGAGTGGCCATGAAAATGTGCTGACCAAAGAAAACTTACGCACAAAATACTCAAGATGGAGACTTGCAAGGGAATTTCAAAATCTCAAAATGAAGCAGAAAGTAACTCAGAAGATATTATCAATGAAAAGCCAACTCTGTAGAAAAAAAGTCTCTAACAAATAAATAAAAAATGTAATGCTAGTTATAAAAAAGAGGACTTTGGATCAAACCCTAATTACAAAAGTGTTTGACTTGTACATGGCTTATAGTTAATAACAACAACAACAACAACAGAAAATATTGCCAATGCAGTATTTAAATCAAAAGACTTCAATGAAAATATACACCTCCTGTTTACCTGAGAAACCGGACAGTTGAGTGTAGTAACAGTAGGTCAACATTCCTGCCTTGCCATAGTTATCTGGAGCAAAGCAGTTGCTGCTCCTCCAGAAAGGGCTTGTCTCTCCAGCTTGCTTCAGCGGCTTCCTGCTTCATTCCACCATTCTGGCCTCTGTGAGCGATTAGGTTTCCAACTTCTGGAATAGAAAGGACTTTGAGATAAGGGCTGAAGCATACACTTTAGCCCTGGTAAGAGGCAAGATTAATTTTTATTCATCATTTAAACTGTATTTTCACTTCTTCAAAAGGGTGCAGGCTCGGCACTCAGTAGGCTAGCACACACTTTTGGTATGTGCAGGAGCATCACTAAACCAGTTAAAGCTATAAGCACGCAGGTAACTATCTTATTAATGACACCGAGTTGGCCCTTAACTGGTGATTCTTGAGTCAGTGACTACATGAAGCACTCCCAATTCATATATCTTCTACATCTGCACTGTTGGCAATATCATGTTACCATTATCTTGGGAACTCATACTAGCATAAGAAAAGTAAATAATTTACTTTTTATTAAGAGATACAAAATTTCATTGATTTTTTTACCCTTGGAAAAATAATTTTCTTTTAGAAAATAATAAAAAAACCCATGAGCTTTTTCAAAGGTATGCTTAAGACTCTACACCTAATCTGTTGTATCCTGGCTTTCAGAGACATTTGTTTGTCATGGGGTATGATAAGGATTTTCCTCATCCCAGGTAAAATTATCCCTATAGTTATTTAACTTATTTTGTTCTGTTTCCATATCAATGGACAACCTTCTGAGAATAATATGAATTCTATAAATTCTTACATAATTAAGTTGGTGATGTGATGTGGACAGCACATACAAGTCCTTCAGTGAGAAAACAAACTCCAAAATAAAAAAGCTAACTGGCATGGAAATAAGGTATTTGTAATAGTGAGGATATGTGTAGAACATGGTTGTGTAATATTATTTTAAGATATGCTACATTTGTTTATGCTGTGGAACATTTGTTTATTGATGCAAAGGTGTGTTGCATTCTTTTATGTTGCATTTGTGTAACTCTGTGAAGCTGTGTTACTTTGCTTGTCTAAAATAACTAATTGGTCTAATAAAGATATGAATGGTCAATAGCAAGGTAGGGGAAAGGACAGGCGGGGTTGGCAGGCAAAGAGAATAAATAGAAGGAGAAATTTGGGTAGAAAGAGATCTAGGAGGAAGAGGAGATCTAGGAGCAAGAAAAGAAGGGGCCAGCCACCCAGCCAGACACAGAATAAGAAGTAAAGAAAGGTATACAGAGTAGATAAAAAGAAAAGCCCAGAGGCAAAAGGTAGACAGGATAATTTAAATTAGGTAAAGCTGGCTAGAAATAAGCCAAGCTAAGGCTGGGCATTCATAAAAAAGAATAAGCCTCTGTGTGTATTTATTTGGGTGCTGGGTGGCTGGCCCCCAAAAGAGTAAAGACAAAAACAAACAAGAAAACCAAAACAAACCAAAACCAACCAACCAACCAAACAAAAACCAGTAACATTTTGGTGTACCAACGTGAGGCTCTTGAATATTTATCGAGAGCCTGAGAAAGCTGAAAAGAACCAAAAAAAAAAAAGAAAAAGAAAAAAAAAAAAAAAAAAAAGACACATTTCCTTTAAGAAGTTCTATTGTACAGAAACAGTCACTTTTTTTATGTTAAGTATAAATAAAAAAAAAACTAGGTAAAAATGCCTGCCTGCCATAGTGAGGGGCACTGGCATTCCATACCTTGGAGGGTTGAATGTAGTTCCTAATCAAAGGTGCCTCCGACCAGGCCATGAGCTTTAGGCTTGGAGCCAGCCAAGAGAGCTGCAGGGAGGATCCAGATGTAGCTTGGCAGTTTAAAGTTTGTTCACACAGTCAAAAAAGCCTAAAACATATACAGTAAAAGAGGTCCAGATGGGAAAAACCTCTAAACATGTTCCAGTGTGTTTGACAATGCCTGTCTAAAACACCTGATTGGTCTGGTAAAGAGCTGAATGGCCAATAACAAGGCAGGAGAAAGGATGGGTGGGGCTGGCAGGAACAGAGAATAAATAGGAGGAGAAATATGGGGAGAAAGAGATCTAGGAGGAAGAGAAAGAGAGAGGACATTAGGGGCCAGCCATCCAGCTACACAGCAAGCCACCAACTAAAAAGTCAAGAAAGTTATCTAGATAAAAGGCCAGAGGCAAAAGGTAGATGGGATAATTTAATTAAACCTGGATAGAAACAAGCCAAGATAAGACTGGGCATTCATAAGTAAGAATAAGAGTCCGTATGATTTATTTGGGAGCTGGATGGTGGGCCTATCAAAGAGCCAAAAGAGGAAAAGACTAGAGACAAACAACAGACCAGAGGCCCATTATTTTGAGAGGACTGACAAACTCCACGTCATGTCTCAGTTATTCTATAGGATAGCCCTCCACTGTTATGTATTCCCTGACAGCCAGATTATTATCTGTTTTATGTGTGTTCTGTGTCACTTGATTCAAACCAGTGACACTGTTGGAAAACCAGAAATATTTTAGGGTCAGATGAGGACAGGAGAATGTAGGACAGGATATGGGCAGTGTCCTTGAACAGTGTGTTAGTTCCCCACAAAGCAGCCAGGAGAGACAAAGCAGCAGTTGAAAGGAGGTGCAACCAAAGTTAAATGCTGGCTTCAGTAATCCTTATGTAACCAGACAATATATTAATCATATATTCATGGTGTATCAAATTTTTGTGAAGTACTCTGATAGCCATTGGAAACCCAAATACTAGGAGAGCACAGTCCACATCTCAAAGTAATTACTACCTGGGAAAGAAGGGAGTTAATTAGCCAGGTTAATACTTAATGGTCTTGACTATGGTAGAGATAAGTATGGAATGTTAGAAGAGCATAGAACTAGTCTACTTTTCAAGAAAAAGGGTGGTAGAGGGCAATGGCTGTATCTAGGGCTGCACAGAGGTTAGACAGGCAAAGAAAGGCCACCAGGGGACTAGAGACTTTATCAAATCCATTCAAAAGATTTCCTTTTCCAAACCATTAATATGAAAGTTTACATTTCTGCCTATTGATAATGTTTTCAACACTGTACTCATTTTTAGCTGATAAACATAAAGGTTTCATTTTGTCAGACCTTTACTGTGACATGGCAAGTGATAAAGCTGTGAATATCTCCCTGATTCTTGAAATGGAAAATGATGTGACATCTACGGGAACTAACAGTGTTATTTAAAAAAAGTACTATCAAAGAATGGTTATTTGTTTCACTAAGAAAATATGAATTAACACATGGAAGGAAAAAGGAAAATTGAAAGGGAAGCTGAGTGCTTACAACTAAAATAACATGTGGGAGGTGGAGGCAGGAGGCTTGAGAGTTCAAAGTCAACCTTAGCTACAAAATGATTTTGAGGCCAGTGAGGGCAAAAGGTGCCCCAATCTTACACACAAAACCAAACAAGCAAACAAGTCAAAAGGAGCTAGACACAGGCCAGGGAATACTAGACAGTGTAATTCAAGTTATAGGAAACTATATTCTTCTTTATGAAAGGAATCCTGAGTAAAAGAAAGACGATGGCTACAGTGCTAAACAGATCTAGAATTATGTTATCTTCTAGGAACATGTTGGATGCTTTAGACATAAGTATGTTAACTCATTTAATCTTTAGTATGACTCTACAAGGGAAGGCCAGCTTTTTTTTGGTTTTTCGAGACAGGGTTTCTCTGTGTAGTTTTGGTGCTTTCCCTGGATCTCGCTCTGTAGACCAGGCTGGCCTCAAACTCACTGAGATCTGCCTGGCTCTGCCTCCCGAGTGCTGGGATTAAAGTCATGCGCCACCACCACCTGGCCTCTCCAGCTTTGATATAATTCCTGTACACTTTCTTTTACCCTGAGTATTATCATTATCTAGCATTTATACATCTTACTGTTTATCCTATTCCTATTTGTCTCCTCTGAAAAGAAGGCAAGCACTGTAAACACAGGGGATACAGTAGACATCATAACAGACAAAAATCCTTAAGAATTTCTTTGCTTTGAGTTCAATAACTTCTCAAAGACTAATGTTGTAGTGTGTTTTTCCCACAAGACACAAAGTGCTTTATAAATGTTTGAGTTAAAATATTTGCCAAAAATATTTTCTGAGTGGATCATGAACATAGCTGATCATTAAGTATATGCTTGCCATGCTCCTCACTCTCACTGCAAGATAGGGAGCTAGAGAATACAGTTCCTGCTGCAAAGAACACTTAGGAATTGAAACAAGGTAGAAGCATGAAGAATACCTAGGACATAAAATGAGAAATCCTTGTATTTCATGATCTCTACTCCTCAATCAGCAAATGTTATCTAAAATACCAACTCATCTTTCCTCCCTACCATCATAATACAAGCCTAACTAAACATTATTGTAATGTTCATAATATTATGAGCTGGAACTGACCTGAAAGCTTCCTTCTCGACGACTAGCTTTCATGGTACCAGAAGACACAATGCAAGCTTCCAAAGGAAGGAAGAAACCAACAGTCCTACCCAGCTATGATATCTATGAACCACAATAATAATAATCATGGCATGATAAGCCTAAGGGTACAGTAGTAGTATGCATAACTTGGTGGTAACAAACAGCACTCTAATTGGACTTAAGGCTTACTCCGTATCAAGAATCTTAAATGGTCTCATTAATAAAAAACCCGGTGCCAGCTATTGGGGTAAATTCTGAAAGGTCAGAGAGACAGAACAAGCCACAGCTAACCTCACCTTGCCAATTCCTCAGCTGATGTTGTTTCCTCAAACTGAAAGCCTCTGAGTCCTCATCTGAATGGGTCTCAGCTGAACTGCTGCTAAAAGCTAAAAGCTTAAAAAGGCTCTAGTTCTTGATCCTCACTCCTTATATACCTTTCTACTTCCTGCCATCACTTCCTGGGATTAAAGGCATGTGTCACCATGTCTGGCTGTTTCCAATGTGGCTTTTGGGGTAAATTCTGAAAGGTCAGAGAGACAGAACAAGCCACAGATAACCTCACCTAGCCAACTTCTCAGCTGATGTTGTTTCCTCAGACTGGAAGACTCTGAGTCCTCATCTGAGTGGATCTCAGCTGAACTGCTGCTAAAAGCCTAAAAGCTTATAAGCCTCTAGTTCTTGGTCCTCACGCCTTATATACCTTTCTGCTTCCTGCCATCACTTCCTGGGATTAAAGGTGTGCCACCATGCCTGGCTCTGTTTCCAGTGTGGCCTTGAAGTCACAGAGATGCAAATGGATCTCTGCTTCCTGAGTGATAGGATTAAAGGTGTGTGTGCGCCACCATTTTCTGGCCTCTATGTCTGTTCTTTGACCCCGATAAGTTTATTAGGGTGCACAATATATTGGGGGATGCAATATCGTCACATTACTCAATATGATGAAACTCATACTTGATATTAGAAACTTAGCCAAACTATTCAGTCCTAGTGAAGTCATGGATCCTGGAGGCGAACATATAATTTCCACTTTACTAAATTAGCATAACCTCTACATTTTAAATATTTGTCCTTGTATTCACAGGTAAGTGTAGTCCTTACTGCTCATCAAGGAAACTTCTCTTTGCAACAGACAGAGACCATTATGAAAAAGCACAACCCATCAAAATGCAGCGTTGTGGAAACCAGCCCAAAAGATATATCTACAGTTACAACTTCTACACCTAAGGCTCAGGGATCATTGTGGAAGACAGGGCTACAAGATTGTAAAAGAGAACATGGAGTTTGCTATGAGATTATGTTTTCTAGAAATGTGTGGCTGGGAGGTGGTGGCGAGGTGGTGGCACACCTGTAATGCCAGCACTCAGAAGGCAGAGGCAAGCAGATCTCTGAGTTTGAGGCCAGCCTGGTCTACAAAACTAGTTCCAGGTCAGCTAGAACTATACAGG
>CABHPQ010175839.1:15844-59403 GCA_902168405.1 Peromyscus aztecus | reverse complement strand
GGGGCTCGCTGAGACTGCCAGATTTACAGATGCTGTTTGGGAGGTGCCCTATGCTTCTCCCATCCCCCCCCCAACATACACACAGAGTGGGGGGCAATTATTACCCCCAGAGGTACCTTGACACCTCACCACCCCATCCCCAACTTCCTGGCTGATAGATGTCCAAGGTCTCCAGGGGAGCCTACTGGACCCCACCCCATTGCTTCTTGCGCCTCGTGCCTGAACTCCTCAACCTCCAAGTCAGCTGTCAGCTCTGCAGTCATGAAGGCTGTGAGTGGCTGGACTTTCACAGTCAGTATCCTGGGGATTATGGAAGGGAGGTGGTCAATATTATACACCAAGGGATCCCCTAGTCTAGAAGCTGGGAAGACAGGGGATGAGCCGAGAGCCTCTGGGGGCTCCAGGGTGAAGCCATAGTGTGCTCCCCATTGTGGTTCCCCATTGAGCTAAGCTAAAAGCCTCGCTCCTCAGCTCTCGGTGTTCCATGAATCTTGCAGCAGGAGCATGGATAGAAGACAATCCTGTAGACATGCCAAACCTGCTTTCCTGTGCCAGGTGTGTGTATGTCTATGTGTAGGAGCACACTAACACATGCCTGCCCGGTGGATGCCCCTGCACACCATTCCAAACCCTACGGAAGCAAACATGCTCCCCCTCATTCCTGAGGCTCTGCCACATTGCCCACTGCAAATTCAGGCACAAAACCCTCCCTGACACAGCCTCCCTATACATGACCAGCGTGTGGGCGCACTCAGACACCTACACACACTCCCAGGCTCCCGAGGCAGCTAAGGCCCTTCCGCTAAGCAGCCTTGTCTCACTCGGGGCAAATCCATGCCTGAACTTCTGCAGCTACACACCCACACTGACTCCCCCTCTAACCTGCTGCAGACATTCCCGGCTCCCAGCCCTTGACTCACTGCACCAGACACACTGAGCTCACGTGGGAACTCACTGTTTTCTTAAGATTCATTCACCCATCCTTTGAAAAAGCCGTTCGTTGGATGTAGCTCGGTTGGTAGAGCTTGCCTACCATTCATAAAGCCCTGGGTTCAAGCTCTAGCACCACAGAAACCAGACGTGATGGTGAACACCTGTAGTCCCAGCCAGCACTTGGGGGATGGGGATAGGAGGGTCAAGAGGCTCCATAGAAAGTTCCAGGCCAGTGTCTCGAAGAGAAAAGAAACTGTTATTTATTTCCTTCTCACCGCAGTCTAGGGATGAGGCACTGTGGCTGCAAACACTTGTAGTGGGGAGGGGACTGTTCCCAGGGACTGGATCTTCTATAGGTCACAGTGGCTGCATGTATCCAACCTGCACCTCCATCCCTGTCTGTCTGATTCCAAATATTCTGCCTTTCCCCATGACTGGGTGCTGGCTGGGGCAGTATTTTTGTGCCAGCTGGAATGTGTGCTCCTCCAAGCAGCGGGAGACTGCACAGGACAGAAGTCAGTCCTCGCTCAGCTGAACACCTATGTCCGTGGGACCCTGAACCTATCCAACTCCCGCTGCCTTGCTCTCCCCAAACCTCCCAAGAAGCCCCTGCCTCCCCCAGCACCCCACATCTGGACCCAGGATGCTCAGGAAACATCTGCTGGGACCTCAAGGATGCTCACAGAAAGCTCTGGATCAGACGGAGACTGGGTGAGCCCCCTTACGAGGTCCCAACCTCCCCCTGCCCACCTAGTTCTTTGCTCTTTTCAGCACACCGAGGCTGCCTGACCCTTGCAGAGGCCCCTTGGCTTCGACTCTCCTTCCGCGGAGAGATTTCTGAGGCTCCGTGTACTGTTTGGTAAATAAATCGAGGGCAGCGGGAATAATACACCTGTCAAACAGCAGCCAGCTTCCAATTTCCGCTGTCAGGCCCGCCTGGCTGTGCCACATCCAGCCTCCTGACATGCTGCCACAAGCGATATGCTCCGAGAGCCCTGCAGATGGGAGGAGGGGGCGGCTGCTAGGGCATTCCTCCCCTCTCACTCCTGCACCCCACCATCTGGGGGTCGCAGGGCAGACACACCGGTGAACTTCCCAATGCACAGCCTGGAAGGAAAAGCCGGGATAGGACTTAGAGCTCCTGGACAAGCAGAATGGGTGCTAAGCTGCCTTAGGCGGGCGGGGGGGGGGGGGGGGGCGTAGGGGGGGGGGGGGGGGGGGGGGGCCAAGAAGGGCAGTGGCAGAGGGTGGGTACAGTGGTAGGTATTCAGAGGTGGTTAGAAAAGGATGCCAGGGCCATTCATTTGAGCCCCTGAATGGTTCTGCTGCTCTTTCTTGGACAGGGTTAGCCAAGCCCACTGGCCTGGAGGAGCCACCACTCAGGCGGCAGGACAGCTCTGTGGAGGTCCTCACTCTGGCTTAACCCAGACTCCGCAACTCAGACTATCTGCCGGCCCCCATCTTGTGGCAAACGGAACAGGGCTGGGGTTGTCTTCCCTTTCAGGGACCTCCCTCCCCCTCCCCGCCGCCAGCCTCTAGCCTTCCCAGCCCTCAGGCACACACAGCTGTTCTCTCTTCATGTTCTTCACAGCTTAAGAGGGTTTCACCTAGGAACCTCCCGAAGCCCTCAGGAAACACACCCCTCCACCCCTCCCCACACTTGACGTTCTCACGGCATCTGCTGACTTTTGCACACTCATTCTTTTGGTGTCAACTCGAAGCAAATTAACCCCCGCTGCCACCTCCACCCCAGAGCAGGCAGATTCAGGAAGATTAAGCCAGTGAGCTCGGGCATCAGGGCAAGGGCCAGGGACTGGAGAAAGGAAGCAGAGGTCCCAGGCAGACAACTTTCAGAAGACAGCCCCTCTTCCTGGGTCCGGGATCCTAACAAAGAAGGAAGCAGGGTCCTCAGCGCTCCACTATAATAGAGGGTGTGTCCACTATGAGGAATGAGTGTCAAGTCGGCCTTCTTCTAGGGAATTTTGTTGGCAATTCAAGGGACAAAGAACCTTCTCCAAGCCACAGGGTTTGGCTCTCCAATGAGCAAGACCCCGGCAATGTCGTGAAACAGCCCTGCCCTGTCCTGAACTCCTCTTAGGCCATCCCTGCCTTTTTTCCGCAGGCAGCTCTCCCTCCATATTCCAGTTCTCAGGTGGAAGAGAGCAGCCTATAGCTCCTCCAGTCTGACTCTCCACTTACACAGAGGCAGACACTGAGGCCAAAGTGGGCACAAACCACAGTAAGCAGTCCTTAGGACAGCATAGGTCCTTTCTGGACCTCGGTTTTCGTCTCTGTACAATGAGAGCAGAGTACCTAGCTATGGCACGGGTTCAGTCGAAGGTGCCCCATGTCAGCACAGGGCTTTTCCCCTTGTGTTCCGGCTGGAGCCAAGCACAACAATGTGGACCTTTGAAAGTATGCTTGGGTGAAGGAATGCCAAGTGCTTTTGTTGCTGCCCCTTAAGCACTGGTTTGAAGATCATATCTGAGCTTCCTGGGAGCCTGGCATAAGGTAACCTCCACCCCTCCATGCCCGTACATAGCACCCCTTGACCGGGCGCTGTAGAATCCAGGGGACTTCTCTTTGGGAAGCTGGAAACGGAGAGGAAAGAGAGACTGCCTGTGAAGGACCAGGCCCTAGGCCCCTTGGCCCTGTGTCCATCTGCTCAAGGGCAGACGGAGCGGTGGGGATCAAGCATATGTGTCTCTATATCACATAGAAAAACAGAAATAAACACAAATTTAACGCTACAAGCTGGAATGGGGGGGCCCCCTCACATTTCTACATTGCTGCCGTTTGCTCTGGATGTGGGGCTGGGTAACTTTGTGCCCCATACTAGGGTGTACTCTAGCCAAGTCCTACTCCAAGAGATCACATTCCTGTCTGGGGCCCTGCAACCTTCTGCTGAGGGACAGACCTCCCCTGACTGTGGTATAGGAGATTTAGGTCATCTCCACAGGTAGGCCTCCTGTCTTCTCCATTGCTTGCCCAAGCCTCCAGAGAGGCTATGGGTCCCCAGTGAGAGGACAGGCAGAAGGGGACATCAGTGGATTTGCATTCACATGTGGTGGCTCATGAGCCATCCTGCTTGGTGACTGAGAATGCATGAGTTACTGTCTCAGCAGACTAGACCTGGAAGTACAGCTAAGCAAGAGCTCCCACATGGTTCTCACTTGGTCCAGGCCAGAGAAAGGAACTCAAAGAACAAAAGGGTATTCTCCAGCCTCAGCACCAGCCACTCCCTACATCCAAGGATTCTGTGTACCCATGGGCGTCACACCAAGTGTTTGCAAATTGTTTCTTCTACCCACCCCCAATGCGCACACACACACACCCACATCCACACACAGTCAGCAGGATAATCTTCCCCAGAGCAGGAAGTTGGTCAAAGGTATCCTGGTGGCAAGTTGAACAGATGTTGGGGCGAGAACCTGCATGATTGGGGAGCATATTCACTACATGGGGAGCTCCATGCATTATTCCCTCTCGTTTTGTTGGACCTATGAAAACTGGACCAGGCTGAAACCCTCAACTGTGGCTCCACCATGCACCCCTGAGCACACTAAGGAAAGAAACCTCCCCATCAGACTTAGCAGCCAGGATACCTTGCCTGAGTACCTCTGCTACACCTGCTCACATGTACACTCAAGGCCAAGAGAGAGGAGGCTCCTGATTATACCAAGGAGCTCAAGCTAAAAGCGAAGCCCACGGGCTTTTTGTTTAACAAAGATGCTCGCTTAGTAGCCAGGTTGTGGTGATCCTTGGCCACTCCTGAAGGCCACAAGAAAGAGCCATCTCCTCCCTGAAGCCTCTATGTGTCTTCTAGACCTCTCTCCCAGTGGCAGCTGTAGCATCATATGTGGTTACAGGGTCCAATAGTCATAGTTTTCTCCAGTCTGCAAATGAATTTTTGCACCCAAAATACCCACACATGTAGACACATGTGTAGATTTATATGGGCACTTACACGCACACACATACACTCTCACACTCACACACATGGAAAGAGCCTATCTCTGCCTTCAGGTCTTGGCTTCACTCTCGTGCCTCATTTTGAGTGGGGGTGCTAGCCTACAGGGTGATAGTGTGTGACCTCAGTCAATCCCTGGTGACCCAACAGCCCCAGGACTGTGCATGGTAAGGAGCATAGTTGAGGTAATCAGACAGTCTGGGTCAAACTTGCCCCCATGATACCTGCCTGTGGGTGGGAGGGGGTCCCTGGCTCCCTATGCTTTGCTGACTGTCTACCTCCAGGCCACTAGCCAGAGTCACCAGCTAGTGTTGCCCAAACAGACCAGGACAGTAGCCCAGGCAAGTATCCAGCAGTTCTTTCCAGGGCTGTCCTTTCACAAAGGATTTAGAAATGACACACAGGCTGGGGACAGATTCCAGCTGCAGAGGACACGGGGTATTCCAACATGTCCAGTCACCTCAGATAATGTCATCTAGAATTCAGGGCAAGGCAGAAAAAGCCCAGGCAGAGCATGCCCAAGAGGGTGACAGTCCACATACCAACTTGGGTTTTGCTTTCATAGAGAGATCCTCATTCTGCACACTTTTATGGCCACAGCTCCAACAGGACAATGGTTGTTCCCATTTCCATAAAGTATCAGTGAGGTCACTAGGAGTGAGTGTGGATGTGTCTGGAAAGTGGCCTATGATGGTACATGTCAGTGTACACAAAGCCAGGCCTACTGGATGTGAGCCACTTGGATCCCTGGGCAAATCAGGGCTGTACCCTGCCAGCCTGAGATGCCTACCCAGTTAGGAGCCAGCCCAGCACTCCCAGGCTGTGGAGCAGTATTGCCACATGCCTACAATTCACATATACAGTGCACACATGTACACCCAGACCAGAAGCCACCAGCCCAGGACTTAACTAGATAGATACCATGACACTCCTCCAGGGGTTCCCTAAGCACCCACACACAGTAGACAGAAGCATGCGAGCACTCCTGAACCTTTGAGCGAATGAGAGAGCATATTGCCTTTGTCACATCTCAATGGCGTCCATGACCTCTAAAGATCTAAAAGTTGTTGGTCTATGTTATCAGTACATCTTGCAGCTAGAGAATATAGATGGACATTTCAGTCCCATTTTAGAGGGTATTCTAGACCTTCAGCTCTAGATTCAGAGAGGCACCTGAAAGACCTGCCCTGGGCAACCACACACTGCCTCTGCCCCTCTACCTGGAGTGGTAACTCACCCAATTGTTACTTCCACTCACCTTCCACTCCTCCATGAGGGATGGGGGTCCCCTCCTCAGCCATCCTGCCTAGTCTTCTGTAAAGGACAGAAGAGAGGAGGGAAGTGAGCCCCTCCCCCAGCTCCCCATTACACTTCCATGCTGCCAGCCTCCAGACACCAGGTTGGGGACACGAAGTGGGCATGTGCCCCTCTCCACACCCGCACCCGGGCCTCCCTGCCTGCCTGCTTTCCAGAGTGATGAGTTTATCTGCACAGGACAGAGAGGTGCATTTGACGGCCGATGACTGGAGCTGAACTCCTCTGTAAGCAGGTTCCCGGGGGAAGGAATGGGAGAGATGCTATCTGCCTTGTCAGTCAGTCAGGAAATGAGTCTTCCTGCTAGCCCCTCCTCCATCTTGCTCTCCACCATGGCCCTGAGCTCACCTGGCCACCCAGAAATGAATACAGAGAGCAGTAAACATCCCACAGGCACTGGGCAGGTACCCAGGGGACACGCAGAGATGAGAAATAAGTCACCCAACCAGCCCCCCAAGGAAAAAAAAGAGAAGCCAGCCAGCAAGCGATGATGCTCTCCTCTGCCCTGTTTTCCTGTGCCAGCTTAAGCAGGTCTCAAAAGCCTGGGAGATGTCAGCCGTTTGAAGATGGAGAATACATCTAGGCCTGGAGGGACACATCTGGGCCACCTCTGGAGGTGCCTCAAGGCCATGCCACGCCCTCCCATATAGGCTGTCACTGTTAGGACTGCCTGCTCCTTCCTTGGGGCTTCCCTGATTTCTCTTCCACCCTTGCTCAGGTAACCAGGGCTGGAGTCACACTCCGTAGGTTGAGGTCCTTGGTCCCTCTTCTGAATAAAGAAAATAGGGCCTGGGAGCCGGAAGAGCTGGGGACCAAGTCCAACACACCGGAACAGCCGGCTTGTTTTCTGGTTATGTACACAGCACTGAGCCAGAGGCTCAGGCGGCCGCCGCCCTCCCGAGTTTGGAGGAAAGTAAGCTTGGGTGGTGATGTAAACAGCAAAATGGAAGACAGGGAGAGGGTGAGTGACCGAATTGGTATCTGCACCATGCACATGGCCACCATTGTGACAGTTGGGGCTTGGCAGATGTGTGCACGCGTGCATGTGTGTGTGCGCGCGAGTGCCACAGCATTCTCACGGAAGTCAGAGGAAACTTACGGGAATCTCCGTGTTCTCCTTCCACCGTGTTCGTTCTGGGAATTGAACTCAAGTTGTCAGGGTTGGTGGTAAGTGCCTTACCCACTGAACCATCTCCCCTGCCATGCAAAGATGCCTTTTACAAATCAGGACATACTCTTTTTTGTTTGTTTGTTTGTTTGTTTGTTTGTTTGTTTGTTTGTTTGTTTTTGAAGCAGATTCTCACTCCATAGATCTGGATAACCTGGAACTCACTCTGCAAACCAGACTGACCTTGAACTCTCAGAGAAACACCTGCCTCTGCCTCCCAAGTGCTGAGATCAAAGCCACTATGCCCAGCTCAAGACATATTCTTATGCTCCTATGTTCCGAGTGCGGACTTAACTTCAGGGGATCAACTACTCAAGTCCACTGCAATGTATTTGTTCCAAACCCTACTACAATGTTAGGACACCTGGGGAGCAACAGTCCCACTGCTATGGACAAGCTACCTGTCCCTTGTAGGCTCGCCGCTAGACACACACAAAGGGTAGTGGGGAAGCGACAAGCAGAGCCTGGGAACTCAGTGCCGGATGGGGTGAGGGGCTCCTAAGAAGGAGGGTCGGAATCAGGTGAAGGTGCAGGGGTGGTGTCGGGGTGGGGGAACAAGTGACAATCAGTGTCCATAACTGCTCCTCCAGAACAGAGGCCAAGATCCTCTTACTATCAGCGTGGCGTCCTAGCCCAGCAGCTAGTCTATGCAGGGCGGGGAGCTCCTTTCTTCTCCCTCGGATCTTGTCTTTGTGACTAGCACCGGACCTGATACACAATAGAAGACGTGGGCAAAGCCCACCGGCAAGATGGGGGTGGATGCACTCCCCCAGAAGGTGCTAATTGAGCTGATTAATTGAACCAATTACTGAAGCTTCCCAGGAGGGATGAGAGCAGGCCTGGCTCCTGGGGACCAGGTGCAGAATGGTAGGAGACGCTGATAGAGTGAGCTGAACTGCGCTCTGTGCCTCCACCCCTGCCAGCTTGCCCAGGTTTGAGACAAAGAACTGGACTCCTTGCCGCCACTAGAACCTGGTGACTGGGCTCTAAAGTTGGCCAAAAAGGCAGTAGTCTGGAAAAAGTCTGGGTGCCCAGGACAGCACAGGGAGAGGTGGCCAGAGCAAGTGAATGACTATGTGGAGAAATGAATTACCTTGCCCGACACACCCTCCGCTAATTTTGGAGTGTGAATGGAAGTGAGAGTGAATTCAATTCATGAATCACAAGTGGGGCTCTGAGGGTGTACTGGAGCACAGAGCCTCCCTCCCCATCCTTCCTCTCCATCAGTCTCCATAACCACCATGAGGCACCCCCATTGCTCCTGTGACCTCCAGGCCACGTGACTAATGAGGGAGTGGAGGAG
Organism: Peromyscus aztecus; assembly: GCA_902168405.1. Lineage (NCBI taxonomy): Eukaryota > Metazoa > Chordata > Mammalia > Rodentia > Cricetidae > Peromyscus > Peromyscus aztecus. The sequence goes on along the minus strand of CABHPQ010175839.1, from coordinate 50,715 downwards.
TCGGCATCTGAACTGGAGTCTTCAGGGCTGCAAAAGCTCTGTGGTACCCAGTGGAAGGTGCGCACTAGCCTGGGAGTTAGAATATTTGAACCTGAATATGAATTTGCGAGAATGTATTAGGTTCAGGAAAGCTGAGGCCTGAGTACATGCGAACTGTCCCGGCACACACGTGTGAGGCAGGAGCCGTGGGATCAGGCATATTCACGTACGGGTGCTTCTGAGAACACAAGTCCTTCCCTGGCACCCCTGCTTTGACATGCAGACAATCTCTGCCAGCACCACACCCCGCTGAAGGCTAAGGTCAGATCCCAGCAGAGGGCAGAGGCCCCTCCAAACCCTTCCTTCCATCCCCACACCCCCATATCCCGCCTACCTGCTCCCTCCTTCCTCCTTCCCTGCTCCACCCACAGGCCAGAGAGTTTGGCTTTAAAAAGATGCAAATCTAATTGTCAGCCATTTCTGCCTTGTTTTGTTTGTGTGAATGGTTAAGTCTCTTTATTTGGATGAGAGAAGCTACATTCATATTAAGGCAGAAAAGTGCTCTCTCACAGAATCGGCTCTATCAACATATAATTTACATAAAACAAGATGCACTTATGTTAAATGTATAAATAGCTAATTTTTCATTTTTGTTTTTGTTCTTGTTTGAGGGTCTTACAGTACAGCCCAGGCTGATCCTCCTGGGGATCTGACCTCCGTTCTTCAAGCTTGCATGGCAAGTGCATTATCAACTAAGCTAGTCCACCCCCACCCCACCCCACCCCACCCCACCCCACCCCACCCTGCCACCATGAGACAGGCTCTCACTCTAGCCTAGGCTGGCCTAGAACTCACTCAGTAACCCATCTGGATTTAAAGTCGTGTAAGTCCTTCTGCCTCAGCCTCCCCAGTGTTAGGACTCCATGTGTGAACCCGGTTTTCCATCCCCCTGCCAGGAATCGACCCCTGGGTCTTCTGCGTGCTAAGCAAGTGTTCTACTGGTGCGGGCTATCTCTAGCCCTCTTTTTAATTTTGAGACAGGGTCTCACTAAGTTGCTGTATCAGCTATTCTTTTCATTTTCATTGATGCAAACAAAGACCCGACTGGAAGCAAGGGAAGGGCAGAAAGATTTCTTTGACTCAGGGTTCGAGGGTACATGGTCTATCGTGGCAGGGAAGTCATGGTAGAGGGTGGCTCTGGAACAGATGGAGTGTGTGCCAGATGTTCACGTATCAGAAAGTCAGAAAGCAGAAAAAAGAGAATGCCAACACTCATCCGGCTTTCTCCTTTTTTCCCTTTTATTCAGCCCTCCCATCCCTGACACCCACATTCAGGGTGGCTCCTTCACTTCTCTGTCACCTCTCCAGAAACATCTTCACAGACTTGCCCAGAGGTGTGTCTCCTAGGTGATTCTAAGCCCTGTCAAGTGGACAATAAAGATTAAACATCACAGTTGCTCAGGTTGGCCTTAAGACTTCTCTATAGCCCAGACAGGGCTTAAATTACTGATCCCCTGTCCCAGTCTCTCCAGTAGCGGGGATTACAGGCCAGGCTACTTTCTTGCTTATAACACATACTCAGTATTAATTGAATGTTGGCCTATATGGTTTCATGTGTAATGTCCCTCTGTCCTACTTGACCACAAGCCATGTGTAGAAGCCATGTCCCTGGCTCCTAAGTACCCAGCACAGTCCCTGACACAGGAGCTACTTGATGGGCATTTCAGGAGACTCCACGAAGGTGGCTGAGACAGACTCAGGCCTCCAGATCTAGGATGCTGAGGAGCAGGGAAGCCCAAGGCTTAAGCAGAGACCCAGGTAGGCAGGTCCAATAGTGAGCCCACCCAGATCCAGTTGACACAGAAAAGGAGGAGCCAGGCAAGGCAGGGAAGAGAATGACTCATCTTCAGAGACAGAGAAGGAGGAAAATGCTATTCAGCAACTTCTTGACCTTTCCTTGTGTGTGGGAATGAATGTTCCAGCCCCCAGTGAGCTGGGGGTGGTGATGAGTACCCAGAGCTGAGGACACCTTATCAGGTCTGGAGTAGTCATCAGGGAGCTTTCTACTCAGAGAGGCATTCAGAGCTCCCCCACAGCCTCAGCCAACCCGCTTGTCCCCAAGCTCCTCCATAACAGCTGCCTCTACGCCACCTCAGAGACTGTGTGAGTGATCTGCTCCAAGAGAGGATGGCATCCGTCCTGAAGGACGATGAAAAGCAAGACAGCCTTACTTCTCAAAAGACAAAGGGCAGGATGACCCAGGTCAAGGGACATGTTCCACAGCACAGGGGCAAGACCAGAAGCAGGAGCACTCAGACCCGAGCCAAGCTCAACTGGAGAAAATTCTCAGAAATCTCCCTTTCAAGCACGAAGTCTGGGACTGAGGATGTATCTTGTGCCTAGCATGCACAAAACACTGGGTTCTGTCCTCAGCAACCCATAAACTGGGTATGGTAACCCCAGCGCTCAGGAGACAGAAGCAGGGGGATCAGAAGTTCAAGATCATCCTTAGCTGCATAGTGAATTTGAGGCCAGCCAGGGCTACATGCGTGATACCTTGTCTCAGAGTGGAGGTAAAAACTGATGTCACCCCTACAAAGACAAGGGTCACATTGCCCAGACTGTAAACAGTAAGAAATTTACATGGAGGTAGGGAGTGCTCAGCTCTCCAGAAGAATCTGAAGAAAAATGGTGAAGTAGCCATGGCTCCAGAAAGAGGACTCTGGACAGCTCCCCATACTGTTTCAAGAGCAAGTCTCTGGCCCCCAGGCAAAAAAAAAACAAGATATGAGGGGCAGAATTTTAGCCCAGCAGGAAAGGTCCAAGACCTTGCAAAACCACAATGTTAACCACTACAGACTTCCCTGGGACCAGCTCCCATTGCTGTGTTGCAGCCTGTCTGCCTTTAAAGTGACTTGTTCCCAACAGAGGCCCAGTCAGGGACCACTTGGTGCCCTCACTCCCACCTGGGAAGACAAGGCATGCTCAGGAAGGCCTCCAGAGGCTCCAGGACTCTGCCCCTCTGAGCTGCCCCAGCCTTGGGCTACAGAGGAACTTGAGGCTTGAGCCCAGGACTTGTCCTGCTGGTCATCCTCTCTCTGAACCTTCAGGGATGAGTCACCATAGCCCAAACCCAAAGGATGACAATGTAAGCAGGTGGGGGAAGTGAAGGCCCTGACTGAGCACGGCCTCGGTTTCCTAGTCCTGAAGTAAGGGGGACGGAAACACCCAAACCTCCACAGTGCATGTCAGAATTAAATACGGTGACAGATGTAACATCTTGGCTCACAGCTAGCATTCAAAAGATGGCAGCTCCTGTCACTAAGAAACCTTCAATTTCTTAAGAGTGTTTTTAACCTTCCCACTGGTGGAGTGCTTATGGCTTATGAAACACTTGCATGTTTATTTTCTCATTTTCCCCTTACACAATTGCGTGTGCCTATGTGTGTGTGTGTGTGTGTGTATGTGTGTGTATAAATGTGCGTATGTGTGTATGTATACATGTGTGTATGTGTATGTCTATATGCATGTATGTGTGTATCTACATGTGTGTGTTTGTGTGTCTACATGTGTGTCTCTCTGTGTGTAGCCCAGAGAGCTACATTAAGTGTCTTCCTCAACTTCATTCCACCTTATTTTTACATTTTTTTATTCTACTATTTTATGTTTATTGGTGGTTTGCCTTTGTGTGTATCTGTGCATCACGTGTATGCAGTGCCCACAGGGCCAGGAAGAAGATGTGAGAACCTCTACTATTGCTGTTATGAATGGTTATGAGCTGCCATGTGGGTGCTAGGAGTCTTGGGTCCTCTGGAAGAGCAGCCAGAGCTCTTAACCACTGAGCCATCTCTCCAGCCCATCTACCTCATGTTTTTTAAGATTGATTTTCTTATTTCTCTTTATGTGTATCTGTATGTGTGTGTGTGTGTGGGGGGGGGGGGGGGGGGGGGGGGCACTTACTATAGCCAAAAAAGGATGCCAGGTTCCCTCCAGCTAAAGTTACAAAGGTTTGTGCAATCCAAGTGGGTGCTAGGGACTGAACTCCAACCCTCTGGAAGAGGAACATGGGTTCTTAAACATTGAGCCCCTCTATTTTATTTTTAATAACATTTTTTGAATATTTAAAATAATTTTGGGGAAAATTTCATATGATATATTTTTATTTTTATCATATTCATCTCTCTTCTCCAAAGTCTTCCCAGATCCACCCCTACTTCACTACCAACCCAACTTCATGTTCTCATTTATTTTATTTTATTTTTTATTTATTTATTTTACATCTCGACTGCAGTTTCCCCTCCCTCCTCTCCTCCCAGCCCCTCCCCACCTTCCCTCTGCACGGGGTGGGGGGTGGGGGGGGCAATCCTTTCCTCCTCCATTTCTATTCAGAAAAGGGCAGGCCTCCCATGGCTATCAACAAAGCATGGCATATCAAGTTGCAGTAAAAACTAAGCACCTCATTTATTTTTTTAAGCTCATCAAGTTCAATTTGAACTTCCCAAACTCTGTTGGTTATTATGGAAGAACAGGCAGAAAGATTTTCAAGAGCCAGAGGCAGTAAATGACCATAACAAAATAGTGTTTTCTAGACACAACAGAGCAGTTGCAAATACAGACTCACAGCTGTGTGACAATGTGCATAAGACTCACACAAGATCAAAACTCCACTGCTGTGGAATATTCCTTTGCACTGTGTGAACATATGTTGCTGTGGTTGGCTTAATAAAGAAGCTGACTGGCCAATAGCTGAACAGAATAAGGTCAGGCAGGAGAGCCAGGCTAGGAGAACACTGGGAGGAGGAAGGGTGGAGTCTGGAGTCGCCAGCCAGACACAGGCACAAAGTGGGGAAGAGGTAAAAGCCACGAGCCTCAGGCAGCATGTGGATTAATAGAAATTGGTAAATAATTGTAAGGGCTAGTTAGTAACAAGCCTGAGCTATAATATAATTAGTTATATTATAATTAATATAAGCCTCAGTGTGTTTATTTGAGAGCAGCTGCAGAACAGGAAAACTCTGCCTACAGTCCACCTTATTTTTTTGAGAAAGGGTCTCTCACTGAACTTGGAGCTAGCTGATTTGGCTAGATTGACTGGCTAGGAAGCTCCAGAGATCCGCCTATGTCTGCCTCCCCGTCACTGGGATTGCTGCAGACGTGCACCTCCACGCCCAGCTTTTTACCTGGGTGCTGGAGATCTGAACCCAACTCCTCAGGCTCACATGGCAAGCACTTGAGTCACTGATCAGTCTTCCCAGCCACAGTACAATGATGTTAAACACACAGGACAGATACCACAGGCCCCATTTTACAGACAGCAGAGGTCCATTCTCCCAAGTGAGCACAAGGGTTTGAGATGAACATGGCCAGAGGTCTTCATCTGGCACCTGTGCCTGAGCCTTGGGGCTGAGGCAGAGATGGGATTGGGGCTAGGAAAAGGAATTTTCCTTGAAAGAAAGCTGGTAGATGGCTCCCAGGGCCAAAGGGCTGGAGGAGGCCTTTGGACAGATAAGTGGTAAGATGGTTTCTCTAGCTTACCTAGTGTGGTGGTTTGAATAAGAATGGCCCTCATAGGCTCGTGGATTTGCATACTTAGAGAGTGGCGCTATTTGAAAGAATTAGGAGGCATGGCCCTGTTGGAGTAGGCACGGAATTGTTGGAGGAAGTGTGTCTCTGGAGGTGGACTTAGAGGTTCAAAAGCCCATGCCAGGACCAGTGTCTATCTCTTCCTGCTGCCTGTGGATCCAGACATAGAACTCTAAGTTACCTCTCCAGCACCATGTTTGTCTGTGTTCTGCCATGTTTCCTCCCCTAATCATAATGGACTAAACCTCTGAAACTGTAAGCAAGCCCCAGTTAAATGACTTTTAAAATAAGAGCTGCCATGGTCATGGTGTCTCTTCACAGAAATAGAACACTGGCTAAGACACCTAGGGAGAGGTCCTTTTAAAGCAAGTGAATGGGGTGTGGACCCAAGAATGTGATCATGGGCTTTGGTCCTGCCCTAAATAGAAATAAAAGATGATAAAATTCTTCCTTCAAAATGTCAAGAGGGTTCAGGGGTACACTGGTCGCCTATTGCCATGTAACAAACTACCCCAAATGCATTGGGTTTAACATAGCAAAATTCACTATCTCATGGTTTGTGGAAGTCACAAGGTTGGGAGAAGACATTAGATGAGTAAAATTGACTCAAGTCCTCTCTTGAGATTACAGAAAAGACATTGCCAGGGCTACAGGCATCCGAAGGCTAGCCCAGGCCAGGAAGATGCTCCAAGTGACACACTCCCAGAGGTGTGGCCAGGAAGCCTCCGTTCCTCAGCAAATGACTGCTGAGGTGATGTCACAGCAGAGTAGCTGCTTTCTCAGATCCAGGAGAAACCCACACTTCATATAATCCAGTCTCATAAGTCACATGCCATCATTTCTGCCTTATTTCCATGTGTTAAAAGGTGTTCGGGGCTGGAGAGATGGTTTAGTGGTTAAGAACATTCACTGCTCTTACCAGGCTGCTCTTGCAGAGGACCAAAGTTCAATTCCCAGCTCCCACATCAGGCAACTCACAACTACCTGTAACTCCAGGGATGTCCAACACCTCTGACCTCCATGGGCACCTTCAATCACTTCTACAAACCCACAAACATACCATACACATAACTAAAAATACAACTTTTTTAAAAAGTGAGTCTCTAAGTCTAGCCTGAATGCAAAGGAGAAGTAGCCTTAAAGAACTTGGAGATATATCTTAAGCCTCCACTATAGCACAGTCAAGGGGCCAGAGTGAGCTGGGCAGAGCCAAGAAAGTACCTTCAGGCAAGGACTAACTCTCTGTGGGCCCTCCCACCACACAGGAGGTCCCATTACACAAGGCGGGGTCCCTGACTCCTGCCCCCATCACGGAACAATTCAGGTACCCTAATCTGGGGGCTAAGGCCAAACAGATGGTAGATAAAATGGAAGGAGAGGATACTAGTGCCAAGACACTGTGGAGGTGGCCTTGGACCAACTTGAGCATGGAGAATGGAAGTGCTGGGCACTACATCCTCTAGGTCAGGGTTGCTCCACCTGCCACTGAGGGGTTGGGGAAGGTAGAGGCTCCTTGTCTACCCAGCATGGGTTGCAGGAGCTTGTCAATAGTGGGGGTCTGGAAAGGGGGCTCCCTGCCATGCTTTGAATGTTTGTTTCCTAGGAACTCCAAGCTGACATGGGATGACTGTTGTCACAGAATTAATGGGATGGGGGTGGCTTAAGAAGTAATTAAAGAGCTAAGAATGTTGCTGGGTTGGTACACTGCTTGCTGGCATACAGGAAGCTCCAGGTTCAACCCCCAACATCACATAAAATGTGGCAGGGTGGATGGGGTTGGAGAATTGGCTCAGCGTTTAAGAGCACTGGCTACTCTGGTAGCAGATCCGGGTTCAATTCCCAGCACCCACATGGCAGCACACAACTGTTTGTGACCCCAGACCCAGGAGATCAGATGCTTTCTTCTGACCTCAGGTGGCACCAGGCACACATGCGATGCACAGACATACGTGCAGGCAGAACACTCACACACAAAACATAATAAAATAGATATTTTTTAAAAAAAATAGAGCAGGACAGTATGTGCCTATAACTTCAGCACTAGGGAGGGAGATGGGGGCAAGAGGAGCAGAATTCAAGATTATCCTTGGCTACTGACCTAGAACAATTGGATCCTGACCCAGCAGGAGAGAACCAATCAGATACTCTCTCTTAGGAGTTTGCCACTCTGGGACCCAGATCCAAAGAATCAGTGTAGGGCTAGGGCCAGGCAGTCAGAGTAGCCAAGGCAGGGCCCGAAGGCTGGGGCTGGGCAGTCAGGATGGCTGGGGCTGGGTAGTCAGGGTGACTGAGGCTGAGGTCTAGGTGGGGGCTGGGGCTGGGGCTGGGCAGTCAGGATGGCTGGGGCTGGGGCTGGGGCTGGGACTGGGCAGTCAGGGTGACTGGGGCAGGCTAGAGGTGCTATTTTAGGAGCATGTGTTGATGAGCTAGCAAAAGAAGATGATCTGCAAAGCAAGGCAGGAAAACAGAGCCAGAGAGCAGAGGAGGAGGCCCGCACGACCTCAGAGGAGCAGACACAGGCAGGGGAATGCCTCCTGGCCCTCCCTCACCTGGAAGGCCTTCTTGAATCTTCTGATGAAGCCCTCTCCTTATCCTTGGGCAGGATTGACAGGTTGTATCCTGGGCTGTCAAACACTCCCTGCCTAAGACCTGGAGGATGTACGAGAGCTGGAAACAGCATGGTCTTTCTGCAACCCCACCCAGGATGACCTTGGGGTAGAAGTGTCACATCGGTGCCCAATCCCTTTGTGCCCAGGACATCCAGGGAAATAATGTGGCGATACTTAACTAACCTGCATCTCTGCTCATTCTTACTCTCCCAGGGCTGAGGTTATCAGCATGGGAAGGAAAATCTGTGCCCCCCCCTCCCCGGCAGGCAGTTGCCTTCCCCGCCCCTCAAGTGGGGGGGGTGGAGAGAAAGGGAAGCCCCCCAGCCCCGGGTGGCATGTGCAGTGGCCTGTGTGGTGAAGCCCAAGGGAGGTGAGAGAACAGAAGGAGCCGTGTCTCTGCGAGCCTCCACAGCAACCGTGTGGGTGTGCAGATGTGAGTCCAGAGCAGACCCTAGATTATTCCTTCCTCCGCTCAGCATCAAAGGAGCTCTTTCTCTACCCCCAGTCCCCACTGGAAACCAATTCAGGCTGGTCCTCAGGAGCTCACAGTGATGTCCAGGTGAGCAGAGCATGGCAAGCCTTCCTAAGGTTAAGGAATGGGGTCTCCTGGGAGACTAAGGAGGGGCCCTAGGACCAGGAGGGCTGTGAGACACTCCCTGAACTGCTTCTGCCCCTCAAAAGGACAGGAAGGAAGGGGCTCTGGCCAACAAGGGATAGATACACCAGGCTGCAGGAACAGCAAGATTTACCTTTTAGTAGTGTAATGGGATGTTGTCATCTACAAAGTTCACAGTTAAGTACAATTCAGTTACCAAAACGTATTGAAAAAAATCACCTAATATTTCAAGTATGTTTACAATTTTGTATTGGGCCACATTCATAGCTGTCTTTGGCCACAGTCAGGCTGCAGGTTGAACACACTAAACGAAGATATGGAGGAATGAATCACCAAGACCCCAGGAGACTTGGACTGTCATTCATGGAAAAAGTCCCTTTTCTCCAATCTTGGTCTCAGTTTCCTCCATGTCAGAAAAGGAGGCCACTTGACAGCTCAGACAGTGACTTGACAGCCCTGGCTTTCAAGCATCAGGGGTGAGCTAGCCATGATGACATATCTGTAACCCCCAGCACTTGGCAGGTAGAGGCAGGAGAATCAGGGGTTCCAGGTGACCGTCAGTCAAGTCCCAAGCCAGCTTGAGGTACAGCTTGAGGTCTCAAGAAAAACAACAACCAAAAAGGGGGGGTCAGGAGCTGGGGAGATGGCTCAGCTGTAAAGGGTCTGTTGTATAAGTGTGAGGACCTGAGTTTGGATGGCCAGCGCCACAGGAAAAGCCAGGCATACCTGTGACCCCAGTGTTGGGGAGGCCTGCTGGCCAGCCACTCTAGCCAAACTATTGAGCTCTGGGTTCAGTGAGAGACACTGTCTCAAGAAGTATGGTAGAAAGCGATTGAAAAAGACGCCTAACATCAGCCTCTCTCACATACAAACATGAGAGAGAGAGAGAGAGAGAGAGAGAGAGAGAGAGAGAGAGAGAGAGAGAGAGAGAGAGAGAGAGAAGGCAGAGTTGGCAAGTGGAACTTTGGGCTGATAGCTGGGAGCGGATTTTTTTTACAGTTTGTCAGTGTCCTGTGGTTTCTCACACTCCATGGTTTACATGTTTGCCTGGGCTGTCTTGCCCCCTTTCGATGAGTTCATCCTTCATCAATGAGGACTGAGTCCCAGGTGCCAGCCCTGAAGACAGGGTCTGAGGTGATGCCCTGTGTGGGCCTTGATATAGAACTTGAGGCTCCTTGGTGGGGTCCTGGGGGCACCCAAGAAGGGCATTCTTGTGTTCACCTTGCCCAGTGAGGCTAACCACGTGGGTTTTAGAGCCTGAAGATCTTAGTATTAGCTGGGTTAGTGGGCAGCTGTCTGATAACCAGGTTCCTAGGGCAAGCTTCCCTGTCCTGCCCCAAACCTCTTGCCAGAAAAAGGGCCCATGAACTCTATGAATGGTGTTAGCTTGCAATCTCCCCCAAATGCTCTGCCTTTAGCCACCCCTAGACCTTAGGGAAATGGAGGTAGGATGCCCTGGCTGGATCATCATCTACCAGGAACAGAGGATAACCCAATCTGACTCATTACTGAGGGGACCTGGAAGGAAGATCAGGCTAGAATGTTCTGCAGAGGTCAGACCACAGAAGATGTGACATGCTGGGCCAAGGAGTTAGGTTTAAAGGGTGGAGTAGCCACCTGCCAAAGCTGAAGGTTTGAGTCCCACGCCCACAGCGATGAGTGACATGGACCAGTGTTAGAGGCCCAATAGGGCCTCAGTGAAGCAGGAGCGGAGAGTTGGAAAGGAGCTGGTGAGCAGGAGAGATCACCCAGGAGGTAGAGTCATGGGGTTTGGCCACGCACAGGAAGTGGGGAGCAAGGGGAAAGGCACACAGAGGCCAGGGAAGGTCCCAGCTTTCCTCCCCGGCACAGATGCGCCAACCTGCTCACTTGGAGTCCCCAGACACCAGGGCCGTGTCCATCCCTCTCAGAAAGGACAACAAGATGGCTCAGCAGGTAAAGGCACTTGCTGCCAGACCACACGATCTGAGTTCAATCTCCAGGACTACATGGTGAAGAGAGTTGACTCTCATAAGTTGTCCTCTGACATCCACATACACACACACACACACACACACACACACACACACACACACACACACACTAAATAAATGAATAAACAAATAAATAAAAATGTAATTAAAAAAATAAGAGCCTTCATATTTAGAAAGGCCCTTGTGCCATCAAATCTCAAAATATGGAGACATCCCTTCTGCTTTTTACCTCATTGCTTGCAAAGAGCATTGACATGATGGGGCTTGCCTTCCTCCTAGCCTCCAGTGTCCCCCAGCCCACTCTACAGGAAAGTAGCAAAGAACAGAGGGGCCGGGAAAAGGGGAGGCCAAGCCCTAGGCTCTCATCAGATGCCTTTCCAGTATTTTTAGCTCCGCAATCAAAAGCTGGGGCCGCCTCTGGATCAGCTCAGGCATCCGAGGCTGAGCAGGGCTGTTAAAAATGGAATGAATGGTGCACACTGCAATCAGTGGTGGCAGTCCCGGCAGGGCAGCAGCTGTAGCACTGGAAGACCTTGGCCCTTGAATCAGGCAGGGGAAGAGGAGCAGTCTGCAGAATGCGCTGGCCTCTGAGCTCGGCTGTCTCGTGGCCTCGGTGCATCCAGGCCCAGGATCTATGCTCCAACACCACCTGCATCCTGCAGACTCCCTGAAGGCTACTGTGGTGGTCATCTCGGGGCACTTGGCATAAGGTGACAGCAGAGGCTGGCACTACCACAGTTGGGGCAAGTGGGTGGATCAGGACCTGTCTTAGCCACTCAAAGGGGGAACTGCCTTGTGGCTGCTTTATTGTCCCCATTTTCCTATTCTAGAAGGAGCAGTGTCCACTGAACACTCCCTGGAGGACCAGGCGAGGAGGTGAGGAGGCACAAAGTATAGTCCAGGACAGGGGCCAGCTTGCCAAGTTGAGACCCGGGGGGGCCAGGGTAGAGCCATTTCTGCCACTCTGTGACAGCTTTGGTGCCTCAGGCACATTGCTTCCCCACTCTGGCCTCCGTGGCTTTCTCTGCAAAATGACAAGGGCAGGCTGAAGCACAGACATGACAGATTCTCTAAATCAGCAGGAGGCTGAGTTTAGAGTGATGGATGCTGGCGGGGGAGGGGGGGCTAGTCCCAGTTCAGAACCCTGCCAACAGGGTGTGGGGTACAGCATGGCCCTGCAAGGGGAACTGCCCTCGGTGGCCACTCCCAAAGGAGGAGGCCACGGGCAGAGGATGGTTTGCCAGCCAGGAGGTAAAAAGGCTTGGTGGGGGTGAGGGAAGGACAAGAAGATAGATAAGGAATACAGACCTGTGGAGTCACCTAAGCAGAAGGGACTTTAAAGGCCCAGCTGACCCATATTTTCATGTCAGAAATGTTGGACAAAGGGTGACCACATAGTGCGCACTAGGTGACGCAGCCAGACACAAAGACAGGGACTAGGTCTGCATCCTTGACTCTGCCCTGTGTTCTAGGTCGTTCTAGTGCTGGTCCTAGAACTGGGCCCTCCCTCTCACAAACGTCAGGCTCTGCAGACACCCACTGCACTGCCTGAAAGAGGCAGTGACTGGTGGTGGCATGTATAGAATTCATGTGTGAGCGTCAATCTGTATCAGCCTGCCTCGGCACAGGGCTCAGCCCCCTGGCACGGTGCCTCAGGAATCCTGCTCTGCTGCCTGTCCTAGAACTTTCTGTGCTCCCAGCAGGACTGGTCCAGGTCTGGCCAGACAAGCACGTTACATGGGGAGTCCCCTTAAAGGGTCATCCTCTCGCCCAGCCTCCCTGCACTCTCATGCCAACCCAGGAACTTCCTAACTGCATTGTCTCAGACAAGGGTGCCCCATGTCTGGTTGGCCCTGCAGATGTTCAGCAGCTGGTAGAGTCCCTGCCAAACACAAGAAGTCCCGGCTGCCTTTCCCGTCGGGGAGGAGCATTCAGCTCACAGTGACTGTCTGGCTACCCTGCAGGCACTCCATTCCTCCACCTAGAAGACTGGGGAGGAGCCACGTTGGCACCCGCACCCACACGTGCAAGGCTGGCATATGGCAGAGGTATGCACGCCACCGCGGGTGGGTAGGTGATACAGCTAGTGTTTCCTCAACACCTCGGAAGGTGGGTTGCACACTGCTGTCTGACGGTGGTGAGCCTCACAACCTGCCGCACGCAGGGACCATATCCAGTGCTACAGAGGCTCTTTGTTGTATCAGCCTGAGTAGACTTAAAGCATTGCTCCATTCTCAGGAAGAAAGAACTACCATCCCCGTTTCCGGATCACAGGACTGAACTCTGAGAAACTGAGGAACTTTGTCTGGCCACATGGCTAGTAACCAGACACAGATAGAGACATCACTCCTACCTTGGATGAGGAACCATCAGTCTTCCAGAGGAAGTCAATTTCCGCTAAGAGCCAAACAGAAAGAGCCCCCTCCCAGACAAACCCAGAGAGCCAGACAGGCAATCACATGTGGTTCGATATGTTAAGAGTTGCTCCAACTGGGTTACCCTTCTCTGATGTGAAATGCCTGGGGAATGGCCCTGCCTCGGGCCACCAGCTCCTGGTGCAGAGACATCTTCCAAAACTGTAGGGCTACAACAATCTGAGTGTCCTGGACTCTAAAGTTTATATAAGTTCCTAAATAAATTTCGTCCATGATCCATGCCAGTGGCCAACCCAGCCATGTAGGTGGTCACCTTCATCCTTGAGCCCCAGTTTCTTTTTGTTAAAATTTTGATTTATTTTTATTTTTATGAATATGAGTGTTTGCTTGCATGTATGCATGTATACCACACGCATGCAGTGCTTGAAGAGGCCAGAAGGGGGCATCAGATCCCCTAAAACTGGAGTTAACAGATGGTTGTGGGTGCTGGGAACTAAGTGAGTCATCTGCAAGAACATTGAGAGCTCTTAAGCACTGAGCTCTCTCTCCAGCTCCAAGTCCCAGCTTCTTGCTTCCAGAGGGAAGGGGTTGGACTAGGTGGTTTCTATACTCCTGCTCACCTCTGCTGCTAGGATTCCAGAAAGGATTATCCTGCTCAGCAGCTCCATCTCGGATGAAGATCCAGCGGCTTCCACACAGTCATCTTAGTCTCCCCAAGTACGTCTAGCTGTAGCTGGTGCCTCTCTTCCTCCCTGGTGGTATCACTCCCACTGAACGTGCAGTATCAGGAGACGTTTCACAGTCCTGAGTGGGGTAGAGGGAGGCCTGTGGATCAGTAGCATGAACGTAAGTAGTCTCTGGGTTAGTAGGGCTACTGCAGTTGGCAGAAGCAGTGACAAGGGGCTACCTGCCACTCAGGGAGCCTCGTTGTAATGCTGGAAGCCACAGCCTTCTAGATAAGAAAATGGAAGGGTATATTTGCAGTGAACCCAGAGGTAAGGTCCAGCATTTGGGACAGGACAAGGTAGTCAAACAGGCAGGTCATGTGGGCACCTATCATATAGATTTATAAGGGACAGAGACACAAATGACAGGCCCATGAGCACTAGAAGACCTTCTTAGTCAAGGCAAAGGAAAGTTGCAAACCATTAAGGCTAAAAACAAAATGCAAAAGCTGATCCACCTCCTTGCCAAGCCATCTCTATGTCAAGAGACCATGGCCAGCCCAAGGGAGTCCGCACTGTAGCCCTTGGCTATACCCTCAAGATGGTCCTGAGCAGAGAGAACATTCCACACTAATGTGAAGACTCAGGACCCAAGAAACCTAGGCAGTGTGGCTCTCCTGTGATAGCAGACAAAGGGGAAGAGATAATGTCACTCAGAGTCATATTTTAACTGCATGGGTACAGAACAGAGCAGAACTCATCTCTCAGAGGCATGTGAAAAATAGATTTAAGATGTTATTGAAAACTAACTTGACCTAAGAAGCTAATGAGGCCACTAGTGACTAGACAGGAGTACCTGTGCCTGGGCAGTACCAACAGAGGGACAGTCTCCCAGTAGAGGGGGTCAAAGTTTTAAGCTCTGCAGCTTTCTACTCAGTCCTGGGTCTGCCATCATAAAGTAGATAATGACAAGAAAGGCTGCTAGCTGCTCGGGAGAACCATCAGCATCTCTAGGGAGGCACTAAAGGCGCTGCACGCGAGCATTTACTATTGCAAATACATTTACTGCAGCGTCCGCAGCCTCCAGCATGGCTACTCACACACTCCATCCTGATGATGCTGTGAGGCCGGCACTGTCAACAGCCCCTTGAGATGGGGGTAGGAATGAGAATATCAAAGTGCGGAAGCTTCGAGTTCTTGTTCAAGGTCACCTCCACTAGCAAACTGTGCAGTCACACACACGTCCTCCTCCACAGTGCTGTCTCCAGAGCTCTCTACTCTCCTCCTGTCCACACCCCTCTTCCACATCCCATTGCATTTGTGCTGACCCTTCATTCTTTTTAGGAATTTCCTCCGTACCTGTTTTTATCTCCCCAGTCAAACTGTATATATTCCACAACCAGAGAACGCCTTCCATGTCTCTTCAGAACCTGCTACTGTCTATTTCCCCTGTGGGCACTTGATTGAATTAAGGGATAGAAGTGCATGATGGGAAAAGACATCCTTTAAAAAAAGAAGAAGAAAAGAAAACAAGCTTCAAGTTCTGGGAGAGACCCTGCCACAAAAGGAATAAGGATAGAAGAAGATACCCAAAACTCTCCTCAGGCCTCTGCATACACAAACATGGATGCACATACCTGCACACACATGTGTATATGCCATACATGCATACAAAACACACACACACACACACACACACGCACACGCACACATGCACGCATGCACACACAGGAATATGTATGAGCCCTGGTCACCCCCAGTGATGGAGAACTCAGTACTACTCAAAGTATTTGTTCTATCCATGAGTGGGCAGTTCTATTAGAATGAGAGCTTCCTGATATTCTAGGGCACATTGGGGGAGCAGGAAGAGGGAGGGGTGATACAAAGCAGCGTGCAGGGTCATATAGGCTGAGATCTGTTATGCAAAAGAAATATAGCACCTTCTATTTGTGGGAAAGCTGAGATAACAAGTTAGAGCCTTCTGGTGTTATAGAGAGAGGAAGCAAAATAATCCCCTCTCCATAGAGGAACAGACCACAGAAGCAATGAGGACCAGTCTTCGCTGATGGCCACAGGAGGAGGCACAGGCGGGATGGAGCATGAATCTGGATGTTGGCTCCCCCGAGCTCTCTTACCTACTGACACAGCACAGGGGCGTGCAGTGGCTCTTTCTGTCACAGGTACTGGCTGCTCTCCTCTACCATATGTTGGTGGGACAGGTGCCTTGAGTGGCGTGGAGTTCTCCTGTGCTGCAAGGAACCCAGGCTCACATTTGCTCAGTACTGAGGCTGTTTAAATGCGTTGTGCAGCCCACATAGACACCTGGGGCTCTCTGAAAGGAGAGGACTTGTCACATATGTATGATGCACCATGGGTCTGTCAAGACTGCAAATGTCTCATTCAGAAGTTTTAAATATTTAACATACAGTGGCTATTTTGAGTATTGGAGGTTAAGTATAATATACTGTAAATGTTTTTAGAAAACTTTAAAGTATGATGTGTTGGTCAGCAAACTGATAAGACAAATACCTAGGAGTAGCAAAGTTAAAGGAAGAAAAGTTGGTTTGCGCTCACAGCTTCAGAGGTTTTACTCCCTGGTTACTCAGGCACCCAGAATTCATTGCTTCTGGGTATTGTGAAGGCAGAACATCACGGCAGGAAGCATGTGGTAGGGCCTTCTGGGGGACAGGAGAGAGAGGGGAAGGGAGAGAAAAAGAGAGTAGAAGAGATCAGCTAAGAAAAAGACAAAAAGAGGAAGAAGGAGGAGAGGAAGGGAAGGGGAGGGGAGAGGAGATCCTTCAAGGGCACATCCCAATGGCCCACTTCCTCCAAACATTCCCCAGCACTTCCTACAGTTCCCACTATCTCCCCATAGTCCATTCAGTTTTGGGGCTGCCGGTGGATGGTGGATTAACCTGTTGATGAAGTCAGAGCCTTCACGATCTGATTGCCTCCCCAAAGTCCCACCTCTGAGCACTGCTGCACTGGGTACCAAGCCTTTGACACATGAGTCTTTGACAGACACTTCAGAACCATACTGGAACACAAGGCCCCCAACATAGAACCGAGACACACATACATACACCACACGATGACTCTTAGCGCTGGGGTTCGAGGAGCCAGCACTCTGGGAATTTAGGATAGGAGTGCTCGCTGCAGTGGGGGAGGGGGGGAGTGGTCTCAGGAAAGCCTTGAAGGATGGACAAGTGGGTGGGAGGTCGGGAAAGGAGCACGCACAAATGCGGGTAGGGGTGAGGTGCACGGAGGATGCTACCTTGGCTGGGGAAGAAGGTTCCCATAGGAAGGGGATGGTAGCAGGAGACAGCTACCAGCAGAGGTCCTGGCTTTGCCCCATCTGGTTCTGATACAAACTTCCCTCTCTGTGGCTATCTCCTCGGCCCTAACCAATAATTAACTATTGGGGACACTCACCCAGGGCTGGGTACAGACCTCCCCAGTTTCCTCAAGAAACTCACAGAGGGGAAGACCAAGAGCAAAAGACCAGACTGGGGCTCACTGACCCCATGACAGTCCCAGCTGTTCCCACCCCGGGTCCTTCCTGAGGGACCACTCTGGTCCCAGGCCCCTTCCTGTTCACTCATCAGTCCCAGTCAAGTCTGAGCCCTTCACTAAATTCCTCTCTACCTAGTAGCCTGGGGCCCATCCCCTTAAATACCTCCCCCAAGCCCCAGAGTTTCCGGGCAGCTCTGAACTTTACAACCGTGTGGGCCTGGTGGTGGCACCAAAGGGCATGATGGGCCTCTCTCCCTTCTTAGGCCTGGCCTGGGCTCTGTCCAAGGTGCTGAAATTACTGCTCTGCCTGCCTAAGAGAACAGATTGCCTGCTCACACCCAGCCATAAACTCAACAAGGCCATGGTCTTTCCCTGCATTCTCAGACCTGCCTGACATTTTTTCTGGAATCATATCTTCTGTTCCTATTTCCCCCCTATTCAAAATCTCTGAAGGCCCAAGTTAGATAGGGCAGAAAAAACAGGGTTGTGAGAGTCCCTTCCTAACCTCCCACCTTGGACTAGAGTCAGTCATCAGAGACAGAAAAATACCCCGGAGGCCCCTGATTTGGACTCTGTCACCCACTTACATGACTCTTGGGTGCCCTTGCAATATGAGATCAGATGAAGAGCCCGAGCTGTGTACCACAGGTCAGAAACTGAGCACCAAGCTCTGAGTGGGCATAAGCATGACAGCCGTGTTCCCTCTGCAGTCCTCCCCCAGGTCACGCACACACATGTACATGGAACAGTGAAATGAATGCCCATTGTGCAGCATTGCCTCCCTGTCAGAGGCTCTGACTACGCTAGTCACTGTGGCTGCAGGCTCTATCTCTCTCAGTACGGAGGCTGGGCAGAGCTGCTCAGAAGTGGGTGACGGGAGAATCCATCTTATGGTCGAAGCCTCTGTTTCTCTAAAGAGCTGACCAGCAGCCCTGCCTCTGCTCTTGAAGAAGGGGAAAGTACATCAGGGGACCAGAAGCTGGGTGTGAAAGTGGCCTCAAGGAAGGAGCTGGAGAGACTAGCTGTGGGTGACCTTGAGGGAGTCATTTCCAGGCATGTCCTCAGCTTTCCAGTTAAGTGAGTGATGGTAAAGGTCTCCAACACTCATCTTTATGAGCTAAGCATGCTGGCAGCGTGCACATTGGAAGTACAGGAGCCACATATATGTCTGCCTGTAGGAAACCAGCCTGGCACTGCCCTCTATGGGGACATGGGAAGAACACAGTCCAGTCCCCCTGCATCCCAGAACACCCCTCAGCCTCTCTCTATATGCGCTGGCAAATAAGAATAAATAAAAGAGCCTGGCACAGTGCCTGGCCCACAGCAGCTACCCCATAGAGCCTGATTCCTCCCCCCACCCCTTGCCCTTGAACATTTATCTCTCTCCTTAGGGAATGATGGAGACAGGCAACCAGGAAGAGGAGGGGCAGAACAAGGTCAGGGAGGCTGGGAGAGTGCGAGGGACCACAGCTGCCATCATTAATCACCTTCCCTGGCAACCTGCATCTTGTGAATCAGCATCTGTGATACTGACAAGGGATGCCTGGGGGATGGAGATGGTACCGTCTTGGGTAGGATGTGACGGTGGGAGGGAGGAGTGGGCAAGGGTAAGTCCTGCATTCAGGACTAATCTCAGTTGGATACACACACTCACAGACTCATAAACATACACACTCACACGTGGGCAGACACACACCAACATTGCCATCGTGCAGATTGTGGAGCCCCCTCCTCCTGCTGTCACCCCATCTGTGCCCACACTGCAGCCCCCTCTGCCTCATCCCCAGAGCCAACCAGGACAGGCAAGGCAACTGCTGATTAATAATTTACACATTAAGAGTGCTGCAAAGCCGGTCCCATTAGAGGGGCAGGGACTCTGTAATGAGGCAAAATGGTATCACAGAAAGTGCAGGAAAGGGTCTAGGTTCCATCTGCTCCTCCCAGTCCTCACCCAAGACCTGCTTGCAGGCAGGTGGGCTGGTTCCAGTAAACCTTACTATCAACCAACTGTGTGACCTTGCACAGCTCCCACGCCCTCTCTGAGTCTCAGATCTGTCATCTGTGCAATGCCTGGATTAGATTACAGTATCCCCAAAGCCCCTTCTGGCTCCAAAGTCTGTGGCTTTCTGATTCTATAAGCTATTTGCATGTCCCAGCAGATGGCTAACAGCAACAGTCATTGGCTGAGCGAGTTCCCACCAATTCTCTGTAAGAAATGAGCACATACAGCAAATGCTCTTTTTGGTTCTGATCCATGCTACAGTCACTGTTTATAATGAAAACTCTGAATTATCAACTGTTGTCATTATAAGCAAGGAAGGGAGAGAAGAGCAGAGCAGAATTACAGGTGGTTCTTCATGACTCTGGTTCCACTAATAGGAGCTAGCCCCTGCTGTCCCTTCACCTCTAAACACCCAAGCATCTCTCTGTCTCTGTCTGTCTGTCTGTCTGTCTCTGTCTCTGTCTCTGTCTCTCTCTCTCTCTCTCTCTCTCTCTCTCTCTCTCTCTCTCTCCACGAAATTAAATGGTGCAATATCAGAACTCTAAGCCGGCCCCCAAGTCCACTGTTTTCTCATGTTTCCACAAATAGATACAAATATATACTGATATATGTTGCATATAATATGTATTACCTTTCTTGTATATAGTGCAGGACAGGAATTTTTAACTATTACAATGAGGTCTCAAATCAAATTGACTTTGAGTCAATTGACTGAAGATTATCCTGTTTAATCAGGTGATGGCTTCTAAAACCAGAAGCGGATCTTCCTGAAGATGAAGCCAAGTTCTCCCAGTCACTGTGATGAAATGAGCTGCCATGTGACAGTGCTCATGGGAACTGAGCAGCAGGAAGCTGTTGATCACCATTGGGACTGAGAAAGGCCCTGGGGCAGCAGCCATTGTGAGTGGGAGACCTCCATCCTTCACAATAGGGCATGAATCCTGCCAACAACTGGATGTCATGGAAGGTGGATCCTGGATACAGATAGGACCCAAGGCTATCTAAGGCTGCAGAGACAGCAACTTGGAAACACCATGAGCAGACATCCCCTCTAAATTAAGCTCAGGCTTGTGAGCAGGTTCTGTGGAGTGGTAAGACACATGTCATTTAAGTTGCTATATTCCTTTTGTGGTCACTTGTGACAGTGCTAGAAACATAACTACAGCTACCAACCAAACAAAATTACACACAAAGGGCATCTTCTAATGAAAATGCACCTTTGTCCCTCTCTGAGGCCACACACAGGTAGCCTGCCTCCTCTGCCATCTGGGAGCTATCTGAGACCCCTCTCTCTGAGTCCCTCATAGAGACTAGGGCACAAAATAAGGAGCCACTGTACCGAGGAGAATTTCCTCTTTCAACATGAGGGTAGTGACATCTGTCCAGCCCGGTACCAACACAGGATGGCGGAGACCACCCCAGGGGACAAGTGCCCTTCCATTTGTCCTGGCCAATGTGGTAATGGCAGGCAAATGACTCCATCAGCTTCCAGGCCAGTTGACAGTCGAGGCATGCATTCTGTCACTTGGTTCTGGGAGGGGGCCCCATCCCTAGCCCCACAGCAGGGCACCTTGGCACCTGGTTCAGAAACCCACCTCTTCCCTCCTATGTCCTTCTTCTTGTCCTCCCTCTCTGCCTGCCCTACAGGGTACCAGTCCTTGCTTCCTCTGCTGCCACATCCTCCTTACTACAGCAGAAGCCTCATCCAGGGTGACACTGCGGGCGGGGAGGGCAGCCACCAGCTGAGGCTTCGGAACTCACAGTACCAGGCCCCTGGGGACAAGAAAGAGCTGAGTCCTGTGTCTTGCTCAAATGCTTCCCCCGACTGCCTCCCAACTTCATCCCAGACATCACAGCTCTTTCTGAGCTCCTTCCCTGATTCGCACAATGGAGAGTGAACAGGGACTGTTTGCAGAGAAGGGTAAATTCAAAGGCAGTTTCCAGGGCCTCAAGTTTCTCTGCCTTCTCCTCTGAACATACTAAGAGGGATGCTGTGCCCAGTCCCTGAGAAACGCAGACCCTGGATATAACTCAGCATCTCTCCTTACCTGGATCCTGCACATCTGCCCCACCTTCCCATAGAGCCAGACAGGAAATGAGAAGTGGAACTAGTAAGGTTTCTCAGACCTTCTCCAAGGAAATCCGTAAAACCTCTGCAGTTTGTGTATTAAGAGTTGAGAAACCCCACAAGTCACTTGGAAACGCAGCACAGAAGGCAGGAGATGTGGTTCATAAGCCACTGACCTTACACACAACTTGCCTTAGGGATTCTTATCTGTGTGCATGTGTCTGCAAACGGCCCATCCTCAGGACTGGTGTTCAGATGACTCAGATCTCACCCCTCCCTCCAGTGCGTCTAGGTCCCTTCAAACCAGATGCCGCATCTATGTTTGCACAGGCTGAGTCAGGCATCTCCATGGGCCTCGCGAAGATGTACATCAAAATCCCCCGAGGAGCTTGTGCAAGGCAGGATGCCTGGCTCCTTCGGTGAGTTCTCCAAGTGAGTCTCACCCACACGACAGTTTGAGATCCCTGTCTAGTTTCTCTGCTGTATTCATCTTTTACTGTCCTATCAAGTCAATACTAGTCGTAGAAAACCTATGTAATGGGTCGGGGAGATGGCCCCGCGGGAAAAGTGCTCCCTGAGCAAGGATGAGGACCTGAGTCTGCATCTCTAGCTCCCCAGTCAAAGCCTGCACAACAGCAGGCATTTGTAACCTCAGAGCCAGAGAACAAAGACAGGGGAGTTCCTGGAGCTTGCCAGCCAGCTCGTCTAACCGAATTGGTGAGTTTCAGATTCATTGAGGGACCGCATCTCATGTTTACACACATATACACACCTAGATCATGTACTCGACCCACACACTAGATTATGAAGTACTGGGAGGTTTGCTTCACCTCTCTAAGCCTCAGTTGTCATGAGTGTAAAATGGGAACATTATGTCACAGTATTCTTTTATGGTTGTTTTCTTGTTGTTGTTTATTTGTCTGTTGGAGACAGAATCTTGCTATGTTGTCCAGTCTAACCTCAAGAAACAGTCCTCCTGCCTCAGTCTGATCAGTGCTTGGGTTACAGGTATGCAACACCATATCCAGCAGGTTGTAATATTCTTGTAAAGATTCAGATAACATCTCGGGCTGAGGATATAGCTCAGACGCAGAGCCATTATTAACAATATCATATTCAATGATGAAATTCTGATCGCTCTTCCCCTAAGATCAGAAATAAGGTAAGAATCTCTGCTTCCATCACCTCTGTCTGACATTGTCCCTGGACGTTCAAGCCAATGCAATAAGGCAAGAAAAAAATAGAAAGAAAGGTAATTGGGAGTAGGAAAAACGGAGTAAACTCATATTTATTCATAGATGAGAGGATCATCTACACAGAGAATCTAATAGAATCTATAAAAACTAATAAGCAAGCCAGGTAATGTTATGGGCTACAAGATGAGAATACAGAAATCAAATGCATTTTTTTATCAACCAGTTGGATACTAAAACCTTAAAAAATAATATATTTTGCGATATATGAAATATTAATTAGGGATAAATCTGACCCACGATATGCAAGAAGGATGCATTGAGAGCTATAAACATTGCTAAAAGAAATGGAAGAAAACCTAAATAAATGTGGAGATATAATGTGTCAATAAATCAAAAGGCTCATTATTACTAGAACATCAATTCTACCCACGTTGATCTATCAGTTCAATACAATCCTGATCAAAATCCCAGCAGCCTTTTTTTAAAGCAAAATCATTATGCACATTCTAAGATTTATTAGGAAATACAAAAGATCTAGAAGAACCAAAAAGTTTGAAAATGAATAAAATTGAAGGACTCACATGATCAGACTATAATAAAGCCACAGTTGCTGTGACATTGTGGTTCCTGTACCAAGAAAAACAAATAGGTCACTGAACAGAATAAATAGAACAGAACAGAACACCCATGTCCCCATGTCTGGTCAGCTGCTATTTTTATAGGTTAAAAAAAAATGTGAACACCTATCCATATTACAAACCGTATACTCAAAATGCAGAATCATTTGAAAACTAAGTGAAAAACTGTAAACTAACTCAAAATACATCATAAGGCGAAACGTAAAATTAGACAGTTCCTAGGAGAAAATCTTCATGACCAATGGATTAGGCAAGATTTCTTAGATATAGCACCAAGGATATAATCATGAAAGAAGAAAGTGGTCAATTGGGCCTCAACAAAATTTGGAATTTCTGGAGTTGGAAAGACACTGAGAAGAGAACAGAAAGGCCAGCAGACACCAGAAGGAAAAAGATTTGCAAATCACAAAGCTGATGTGAAAGGACTTGTATCCAGAAAAGAAACAAGCACTCAATGGCAAAAAGATAACCCAATTAAAATGGAAGACACAAAATATTTGAACAGTTCACCAAAGAAGCTATATGGAAAAAAAAAAAGAGAGAGAAAGAGAGAGAGAGCATGAAAAGATCCTCAGCGTTATTAGTCACCAGGGGACTGCAAATTAAAATCATAATGAGGAACCGTGACACAGTTATTAGAATCACTAAAACTAAAAAGAGTGACTATGTTGATTCTAGTTGAGGCTGGGACAGAACAGGAATTCTCATATATATACGGATGCTGGGGGGAACATAAAATAATACAGCCAGTAGGAAAAGAATTTGGGCTGTTTCTTTTTCATGCTGTTGGAAATTTTGGCAGTGGTGGTAGTGGATTTTTTTTTTTGACACAAAGTCTCATTATGTAGACCAGGTTGGTCTCAAAATAACAAAGATTTGCCTCCCAAGGTCAGTGCTGGGATTAAATGCATGCACCACCACATCTGGATAAATAAATAAATGAATGAATGAATGAATGAATGAATGAATAAATAAATAAATAAATAAATAAAACAGAAAGTTTCGGTTTTGTGGGGGCTGGGGATTGAAGCCAGGGCTTCACACATACTAGATAAGTGCTCAACTACTGAGTGCAGAAAGGAACCAAATGTACATGGGAAAACGTTTTTCTTTGGCGGGGGCAGGGTGTGTGTGTGTGTGTGTGTGTGTGTGTGTGTGTGTGCATGCACAGGAATGCACTACAGATGGAACCTAAGGCTGCATGATCCCCAACCTCTTCATACACTGCCTTGATTATGGTTATGGTTTCACACAGTACATGTATGTCAAAACATATCCAAATGAAGATGTGACATATGTGTGGTTTCTAATGTCAGTTATATCTCAATAAAGCTATTTTTGTTCAGTGTCATGATAGAAGAGTGTCTTATGGCTACTTCAGGTTAGCACCAGGGAAGTCCTCTCTAAGCAAGCTGTCTCTTCCTTGAATCTGAAATGACCCCCCTTGCTTGTGCTTTAACTGCTCAGTTCCCAGCTTGCAGAGCTGTTTCAAAAGCTACCTGGAAGAAGCAGGTTACTAGGGTCTAGCCTTGGAAGATTATACTTACACCCTGGTTCCTACCTAGTTTTCTGCCCCCAGTCCACCAAGATACGAGAGACATCTCTGTTGTAGAATATTAGTTTAAGATGTGTTACTTTTGGTTTTGCTGTGGAACATTTATTTAATGATACAAACATGAGTTGCATTCTTTTCAGTTTCATTTTTTTAACTCTGTGAAGCTGTGTTACTGTGCCTGTCTAAAACACCTGATTGGTCTAATGAAGAGAGAATGGCCAATAGCAAGGCAGGAGAGGGGTAGGCGGGGCTGGCAGGCAGAGAGGATAAATAGGAGGAGACGAGGAGCTCTAGGAGCGAAAGAAGGAGAAGAGGCCAGCCACCCAGCCACCCAGCTACTCAGCAAGCCACGGAGTGAGAAGCAACAAGAGCTACAAAGAAATAGAGAAAGATAAAAGTCCAGAGGCAAAGGTAGATGGGATAATTTAAGTTAAGAAAAGCTGGCTAAAAATAAGCCAAGCTAAGGCCAGGCATTCATAAGAAAGAATAATCCTCCATGTGCATTTATCTGGGAGCTGGGTGGCGGCCCCCCAAAGAGCAAAGAGTAAAGAGTAAAAATCCAACAACAGACCTCCACTGCGTACTTCCACCACCACGGATGTACTCAACCAATGCATCCCCTGCTCTGACAGACAAAATCCCTCAGAAACTGTGAGCCAAAACAAACGCTTCCTTCCTCTTAGCTGCTTCTGCTGAGCATTTTGTCATAGTAACCAGAAAAATAACTATCAGGACACTAAGCTGGATCTGATTGACAAGGATGCAGCTCAGCTGAAGTCTGGGAACAGCATCCCAAGCAGAGGCAACTGTAAATACAGGGCCCTTGTGGGCAAGAAAGAAAATGTCCTATCTAAGAGGCACATGGTACTGGGAGGCTGCTGTGGGTCACAGAGGCCACAGATGCAAACTGACTTCAGGTCAGGGAGGGATCTGCAGCCTGGCAGGGAGTCTGGGCTTTACTCCAAGTAGGTGGGAAGTCATTTACTTGCAAGTCATTTACTCCAAGTAGGTGGGTAGATGTCATTCAGCAGAGAGACACAATCTGATTCCTGTTGATTTGTTGTTTCTAATCATTCAACTCTGTACCAAGGGCATGCGTTATCTGTTGGAAATAAAATGTATATTGAAAACAAGATTAGCTTCACTGTCATGTGGAGACTAGGCTCTGAATGTGTGAGGGTGGGAGCGGGAAGCCCCGAGAGGTACCTGCAGCCGCGTACTGCAATCCCAGAACTCAGAAGGCTAAGGCAAGACAACCGTCAGATCAAGGCTAGTCAGGGCTTCATAGTGGCCTGAGAAGACTTTGACAATAAGGAAGGTGAGGAGGAGGAGGAGGAGGAAGGGGAGAAGGAAGAAGAGAAGGACAAAGGTAATGATTAACGACTGGGTAGAACTCTTGCCTAGCATGCCTAAGGGCCTGAGTTTGATCCATAACATCATGGGGTCAGGGGCTTAGGGAAGCCACTGTGATCGCCAGGTATGATGCTGGGATCATAAAGGCGGCAGCAGAGTGGAAGGACACCTTTACGACTGATCTAGAGGTGGGGTCAAGAGTACACATGATAGGTGGGGTGCTTGTGAGCAGAAATTGGGCTGCTGAATTTACACAAGCACCTGCCCCTCAAGCCTCCATTGTCCC
The DNA here is from genome assembly GCA_902168405.1 of Peromyscus aztecus. Taxonomy (NCBI): domain Eukaryota; kingdom Metazoa; phylum Chordata; class Mammalia; order Rodentia; family Cricetidae; genus Peromyscus; species Peromyscus aztecus. The sequence continues at coordinate 24,304 of CABHPQ010175839.1, read as the reverse complement.
CTCCTCTGGGTACCCTAGAGTATCCAGTCACCACCCGGAGTCACTTTGGCTGGTTTTGCTATGGTTGGCTATGTCTCTGTTTCCCTCTCTAGGCAGAGATCTCTTCTTCCTATCCCAGCACCTAGAACAGTGCCTTGAGGGCAAGCAGCTACTATTTTCTGAATAAAGAAGTAAGAGGGAATGCCAGTTGTGGTGGTGCACGCCTTTAATCCCAGCACTCGGGAGGCAATGGCAGGTAGATCTCTGTGAGCTTGAGGCCAGCTGGACAATGCAGTGAGTTGTAGCTGTAAGTTTCTCCAGTCCCACCTGGCCCCATGGTCCAGTGTTTCTCCAGTCCTATCCAGCCCCACGGTCCCACAGCCTCTTATGAAATAATCACTCAGAGGCTTAATATTAATTGCAAATTATATGGCCTATGGCTCAGGCTTCTTACTAGCTAGCTCTTTTAACTTAACTCAATATTAATCTACGTATCACCACGTGTTCTGTGGCTTTACCTGCATCCCATTACATGTTGCTCCTTCAACAGTGGTTTGGCATCTCCCCTTACTCTCCTTTCTCCTTTTACTATCTCTCTTGAATTTTCCCACCTGGCTCCATCCCGCCCTGCCATAGGCCAGTGCAGCTTTATTTATTAGCCAATGGGAGCAACACATATTCACAGCATACAGAAAGACATCCCACAGCAGTGAGTTCCAGGACAGCCAGGGCTATGTAGAGAAGACCTTGTCTCAAAAACAAGGAGGGGGGAAAAAAAGAGATCTGCAGAGATGGTTCAGTCAGTAAAGCTCCTGCCACATCAGCATGAGGACCTGAAATCAGCTCCGCAGAACCCATGTGAAAGCCAGGCATGGTAGTGAGCATCTGTAACCCTAGACGATGGGTGTGGGCAAAGGCAGTATCTGGAGCTCATGGAGCAATCAATCCTGCTGAATCAGTGACCTCCAGGGTTAGTGAGAGACCCTGCCTCAAAGAATAAGGTCTCAGAGAGTGATAAAGAAAGATACCTCTGGCCTCCACATCCATACACACACACACACGTGTATGAGCACCAGCATGTATACATGCATACACACACACATATGCGCACACACACATGTGCAGACACACATGCAAAGAAACAGATGAACAGCCAAGTAGCTTTCAAGTTCACAAGCACGGGACAAGGGAAGCCTCTCACCCCGCCTTAACCCTGGCATCAGGCCTTCTGTGCCACGCTACATCTCCCTCCCCTCACTGCTGCACCCCACTCTAGCAGCCTCCCGACTGTCACCACCAAAAACTGCAACTGCATGGCCAGCGTGCTGGGCAGTCAGTGCTAGCTGCCCCTGCCAGCAAGCCCTGACCTACTTTGATGCTGGTAGAGGCTGATGATGTCATCATCAATGAGGTTCCTCAGACTGGGGCCTGTGAGTCGGACTTTGAGGCTGGCTTCAGTTCTGAATGCCAGGAACCTGGGCAGAGTGCTATCCAGGCATGTCACAGAGTGATGGGGACAGAGCACAGGGCTAGGAGTGGGGACAACAGCTCCCTGGAGACCCCACTCTCCTGCTGGGAAGCTGGCATCAGTTTCCAAATTCCTTTTGGGGGATCCTGGGTTATATGGTCTGAACCTCAAATGCCCCATCACACAGGGGATGGGGGTTAGGTAGGAACAGGGGACAGGAAGGATTCCAGAAGCACCTATCCAATGTCCCTAGTCTTTGATGAGTGTGTTAATTTGAGCAGTTTCCAATCATCTATTAAGCATCAACCATGCTGACAGGGCACAGAGCTGTTGGTGAGGGTACAGGTGATTAAGATATTGTCTCAACGCTCAGTGGCTCCCTGTCAGGAGTCTGAGAGAAACATCAAGCAACCAAAACACTATGAATAATTGTGAACACGGAAACACAGCTGTGACCAATTGTGTGGCGAGCTCATTGGGCTCAGAAACCAGCCGAGGTTTCACAGAGGGGGTGTATCTTGAGAGATGAAGCATGGTAGGACTTTTCACGTGCAAATAGATTACCATCAATCCCAGCAGAGGCGTCAGCTCAGGCCAACACTGCGTATCTGAGGTTGCTGGGTCCATAGCCGGAACATGGGGATGGGCAGGTGCAGAGGACAAGGGCTAAACTTGACCCATATGGGCCACGATGCTGTGCTCACAGGCTAAGATGTCATTCTGTCAGTGGTGAGGGCCTAGTGAGGAATTTGAAGCAGGGGAAGGTTTGGACAACATTTTAGGGTGTCAGCACCCTGTTAGGACTGGAGACAGGAGAACACTAGGAACACTGACCCCTTGGTGACAGTGATAAGGGCTGGGGTCCTTGCCAGATCCAGAGGGGCTAGTTGGGAACCTCATGAGGAGGGTGGGTATAGTAATCAGATGACAGCAAAGGCCATCTGCCCCCGCCCCATGCCTCCACTCCTATTTCTGGGCACTCTAAGACGTGAACTACCCCCAAGCAATGACTTTTTTTCCTTGCATGTGGCTCTGTGTATTTGTATGCTCATCTTACCCTGACATTCCCACCTAACAATGCATACAGAGGAAATAGGGAGATACAGACAGGCTGCAGGTAAGTGAGGTGGGGCCGGGGGTCATAAGGGACAGTCTCCTCTTTAGGCAGGAGAGCCTGAAACTTTCACCTACTCTTCACCCAACCTTCCATTGGACAGTGTCTGTGAGATGAGCCCATAGGAAGAAGGATCAAGTCCCCAAGCCCTGAGTGCTCCACCAACCACAAAGTGACAGCTTGGTCCCTGAGAAGCCAGATGAGACTGCCAGGGAATCAAGATGTCCCCAAGTTGGGCACTCAGCTGCTATAAAGTGGCCCTGACTGTCTCCCCAGGGTCAAGAGTGCCACTGAGCATGGGATTGAATGGGACAAGGGGAGGACTAGCCAGCTGATCTCTTGGCTGGAAGGAGAAGGCCCTGAGTGCCATTTAATGCAGTGTGACACCAGGGCCCCCTGGCAGCACAATATTCCATGTCATGGTAATGAAGTCTGACATCTCCTCTCCAGTGCCCCAGCATGTGTCTTCCCAGCCATCCCTACTCCAGAACCCCAGGGTCAGGGCCAAGCAAGGGAGGTCCCCAAAGCCCCACCCTCGTCACCATGGGCGAGGTAGCAGGAGCCAGCTGCGCTGTAGCGTCTTGGGTGGGCAGAAGGGCATTCCTGGAGGGGCAAGGAGGAGACAGGTTCACGGGGAAACCAGAAGCAAATGAAGAAAGACAGTCAAGTGTCTACAGAAAACCCTGGAAGTAAAGAGATCAGATCCTAGCTGGGCATGGTGGCTTGTACTTATTGTTGCAGCACTTTGGGGGGCAAAGGCAGGAAAATTGCCATGAGGTTGAGGCCAGTCTGAGCTACAGATTGAGACCTTTCCCTGGGATGGGGAGGGAGTGGTATGCTGGGACATTCTCTTTGAGTAAGTGTCTTTACCTCTCTGAAAGTCAATATCTAAAAAAAATCCATTCCTATCAATATGGAGTTTGTTTAGTTTTTGGTGGCAGTGGGTTTTGTTTTGTTTTATTTTGTTTAGAAAGCAGGGTGTTCACTGGAAAGAAAATGCCAAACAAAGACCAATAAAGGTTCTGGGAAGATGAAGTCACGTCTTCCACCAGTACAAGCCACTAGGGAATGAGAAGGTAGTGGGGTTAAGCAGCGAGGCTGGGCCCACCCTTCTGGTGGGTAGGCGTGACAGGTGGGCAGACATGACAGTCAAGGCCTTGCCTATTTTACCCTGCTCCAGGGGATGTCTGGGGATCAGAACTCTGGCAGTGCGCCCACCCTAATCCTTCCCCACCTTGCTCAGGCCTCCCAACTGGAGAAGACAAAGTAGTTAAGTTACCCAGGGCCACAAACACCTGGTGATCCCACTCACCCTGTGACTCTCAAGGAGGGAACTGTCCTTCTGGGAAACACCTTACCAGCTACAGTGGAACTAACAGCAGAACAGAGCTCCCTTATCCCCCACAGGAACAGCACCCGAAGCTGCCAGCATCCGAACCATGCTGCAAACTGCCCAAAGGGCCTCTCGTTAATGATCTCTTTTAGCTTTCCCCGGGACCTTATGAAGGAGGTACAGAACCAGTCTCCATATGCGTCAGGGGCAGGAACGAAGACTCTGAGAGTTCAGTTACTTTTATAATCCCATGAAGCCCTGTGGTAGCAGAGCCCAGCTCTGGGTGCTCCCTCCTCCCCAACACCCTTGAAAGTCCTCACAGAGCCCTGCACATGCCTCACTCACTACAGGCCAGAAAGCATGAAGGTGGTGGACTAGGAACAGGCGGAATCTTCAGGAATGGTATCAACTGGGTATCACCTGTTAGAGTTCTGAGGCATCAAGGATGACAACACTCTGACATCAACAGTCAGCATCTGCTGAGCACCTGCTGGATACAGGGCTGGGGATGCTGATCTCCTGAGCACCTGCTGTATACAGGGCTGGGGGTACTGATCTCCTGAGCACCTGCTGTATACAGGACTGGGGATGCTGATCTCCTGAGCACCTGCTGTATACAGGGCTGGGGGTACTGATCTCCTGAGCACCTGCTGTATACAGGGCTGGGGATGCTGATGCTGGAGGAAGAGCACAGTGAGGACCCTAGAAGATGAAGACAGAACTCCTCCTTTGTCATCACTGTGGTGCCAAACTCAGATACCATCTCACAGGTGAGGAAGCTGAGCTGCAGACAGGATTCTAGAGCAGAGGAGGCAAACATTTTCTGTGATGGCTTAAGCTTTGCAGGCCATGTCTATCTCTACAGTATGTTACTAGTCTTCAGTGGTTTTTGTCGTTTTGCTTTGTGTAAGGGTTTCTTTTCTGTTCTTTTTTAAAATATGTACTGTGTTTATTTGGAGGTAGGAGGCATCTGTCATGGAGTTCATGCAGAAAGCAGAGGACAACTTACAGAAGTCGGTTCATCCCCTCTACCATGTGGGTCCTGGGATCAGTCGGAGCCAACAGCCTGGCAGCAAGTGCCTTTACCTGCTAAGGAATCTTGCTGGCTCTCTTTCATTTTTTTTCCTCGCTACAGCTCTTTCAAAACATAGACACTCCTAATGAATACATGTATCAAAACATCGTGTTGTACCCCCTGTGTATGTACAATTATTACCTGTCAATTAAGAGCTTGCTTTAAATGAAGCTGGGGAGATAGCTCAGTAAAGTGTTCACTTTGAGTTGGATCCCCAGAACTCATGTAAGAAAGCCAGGTGTGACTGTGTGTTTGTAATCCCAGTACTGGGGGGTCACAGATAGGCGGGTCCCTGAGCCTTGCCCACATTCTGACAGATATTCTGGCCCACTTGGTGAGTCCCAGCCAAGTAAAGTGGACAGCACCTAAGGAATGACAGCTAGGGTTGTCCTCTGACCTCCACATATACATGCACACATGGGTACTCACACCGGCACACACACAAACCCACATGCACACGCACACACACACACACACACACACACACACACACATGAATGTGTACACACAGGAACACACACATGAAGGCGTGCACACCCATACACATGCACACACACATTTAAGTATTCTCAGTTTGAGGACCAGGTGAGACAGACTGGCCTACAGGTGGAATTTGGTCCCCAGCTAGTCTGTTGGACCCTGTTCAGGAGAGTCAAGCAACCAATTGCTTCCTGAGCTGAGGTTCATCCAACCAACCAAGATTCCAGAGCTACTCTGCACTGAGCCTATGCCAAGACCTGGAGGTGCTTTCATAGTTCATGTCCTGGGAGGTGCCTACAGCACTGGGAAGACTGATAGGGTAAGGAAATACCGTCAGCTCAGCGCATGCTCGGAGGTGACTCAGGACAGGAAAACCAGAGGCAGGAAGGGGAAGTTTTTCTAGGGGGTCTCCTATGTGCCCAGGGTGGGGATGAAGAGGGGCATCTTAATCTCTCCCTTCTTCCTTACATCCGCCCCTCCCACAATGGGTATGGTCTGTGAGGGCGATGACACGTGACCCTTTTTTTATTATTCCACCCAGGCACCTGTGGTACCTATCCAGGGCAAGTGCTGTCACAGCAGGAGAGATGGGGCATCTGGTGAGAGCTGCTAAAGGAACAGAACAGTAAAGGTTGCTCACCCTCCCTGTTCCAGGGTGGACAAAGTGGACGTGTTGTACCCAGGCCATTGCCACCCCAACCCCCTCATCCTCACCCTGGCCACTCTGCTGACTCACCCAGCACTCGATAATCACACCTCAGTCAAGCATGCCTAATGAAGCCCCAGTTACACACAGCCTCTGAGCGAGAGGAAAAGATGGTGCTCGATTTTCCCACGGAGCCGGAACCAGAAGGAACTGAGTGGCCTTCGAATCTGCAAGGAGACGCACGTATCATGAGCACTTGCCGGGAACCTTCAAGAAAGAAAAGTCATAGGTTCTCAGAGCTCACAGCTCAACAATCCAGGCCAGGCCCTGTTCAAAGCCTTTTGTTTATCAACTTAAACCTCCCTGTACTAAACATGTACTACCTCCCTTTTGCAAATGAGGACACGGGTACTCAGAGAGGCTGTGACTTGACCAAGGTCTCACAGCTAGGGAGAAAGATTGAAGGACTCTGCTTTTCCTGTTTTGCTTTGCCATTAGGAAGGGGAAGAGGAAGGGAAGTCTGCCCTGAGCCCTGACCGCCCTGCCCTGTAACCTAGGCTACTCCAGGTAGCAAATCCCATCCTCATCCACACCCAAAGGTACCACAGCATTGTCATGGCGACTCATCTTTATATTGTATCTCTATGTGCCAGGCCCTGGAGACATGTGTTAGAGAGTCCCCTTGACAGACCAGGGGACAAAGGAGCACATACTCTGGGCTGTTAAGACACACTGGTACCCTGGAGAAGTAGTGTATGTTGTATCTACATGAAGCAGCTGCCAGGGGCTCCATGCCTTTGGCTTCCCCTGCATGTGCTTGTTACTGTTACTGACTGCTCAGCACACACTAGATTGTGCACTCTAGGCTGTAACTAAGCAGATGTGGTGCCTGGTATAAAGTTAGGGCGTAAGCAATAGTTTGGAGTGAGTGAGTGAGTAAATGAATGAATGAATGAATGAATGAATGAATGAATGGTTGAATCTTAATTCCTCCTCGCCAGAAGCCTGACATTTAGGAGGGAGAATTAAGGTATGCGTGGCCTCTTACACTATGCTGTGTTGAATACCACAGGAATAAAGGGACAGATGATGTATGTATAGGTGAAGGGAAAGGTACCAATCCCAGCCAGGGAGGCTGGGCAAGGCATCTTGAAGACGGAGATGCTGTGGCCATGCCTTGAGAGTATCCTATGGCAGTGCGGAAGGGGACCTCTGAGCAGCGAGGACAGCCTTCACAATGATAAGGATACACGACCCCACCCTGGCTTTCTGAGCTCTGTTGGAGAGGCTCTCTATGGTTTTATGAGGCTGGATTACAGGGGAGGGTGCGAAGGGGAAGCAAGGAGATGGTGGTGGGGAGGAGCTGGGACAGTTCTCAGAAGGCCTTCCTGGCACGTCAGAGGACACACCTTACTCTCAGACAACAGGAATTACTGGAGGGGTTTAAGCAAAGAGATGTGTATGTTTCATTTGTGTGTTGGAAAACAGCCCTGCAAGGGTGAGAAAGACGGCGGGCTGAGAGAAGGGGAGCTCTGGCAGGCAGGCCATCCGGAGGCTGGAGGAGAGTGGGGACTGTGAAGAGCAGCCAGCATCAGAGGGAGGCGAAGGGAGAGAGGGATGGGGCAGAAGCAAGCGGCCATTTGGCTGTGAATGAGGAAAGAGGTCACTTAGGCTCTCAGAGCCTCAGTCTGCTCTATAAAATGAGGATAAGATGAACTACCCAGCAGCGTCATTGTGAGCATTCGTGGAGGGAGACTGAAAAGCCAGGACAGGGTCTGGCAGGCAGAGGCGGCTTTTCCTCGCTGCACCTTGCTGTGCCTTTGTGCCGCATCTTGTACTATTGGGCTTTTAATTTTACATATATATTACTATATACGCTATACCACAAAAATACACCGGACATACAACTTACCACCGTCAAGTGCAGTTCCACAGGACTCAATACATGAGGCTGTTCAGTCACCACCGTCCGTCGCCATAATTGCGTTCATGTTACAATCTGAAAGTCTGTACCCGGCAAACACTGACTCCCACCTCCCCTTCCCCCAGCCCCGGCAACCACAGTTCTGTTTCCTGTCTCTATGATTTTTGACTCCTGACATATTTCACATGAGTGGGATCATACAGAATTTGTCCTTTCGTGCCTGGCTTGTTTTCCTTAGCAAAATGTCCTGCAGCTTCTCCCTGTTGTAGCCTCTGCCATATTCCCATTCTTGGCCAGGTATGGTGGGTTACACCTATAATCCCAACACAGGAAGTCGAGGCAGGAGGACTACTGTAAATACAAGGCCAGCTTGAGCTTTAGAGTAACCTATCTCAGATAGATAGATAGATAGATAGATAGATAGATAGATAGATAGATAGA